>QLTV01004237.1:1423937-1434936 GCA_003457575.1 Thermophis baileyi | reverse complement strand
TAATCTAACCGTGAGGTGACAAGGGCATGTGTGCCTGTGAGGAGAGCCTCTTGATCCAAGTAGGGTCGCAATTGGTGCACCAGGCGAACCTGTGCAAAGGTCCCCCTAGCTACAGCTGCCAAGTGGTGCTCTAATTTTAGCTGTGAGTCTAGGAGGACACCCAAATTGTGAGCCCGTTCTGAGGGGGACAATTCCCCCCCCCAGAACCAAGGATGGACAGTCGATATAGTCTTTGGGAGGCAATACCCACAGCCAATCGGTCTTGTCTGGGTTAAGTCTGAGCCTGTTAACTCGCATCCAGACCCTCACAGCCTCCAGGCACTGGCACATCACGTCCACCGCTTCACTGAACTGACGTGGGGTGGAGATGTACAACTGGGTATCATCAGAATATTGCTGATACCTCACCCCGCATCGTCAGATGATCTCACCCAGCGGTTTCATGTAGAATAATGTCTTCATCTGTAACAGAACCTTAGCTTACCATCTCTAACGAAATAATACAGTCCCTTTTTAAACTACTCATTAATTTTCAAGCTTTAAGTGTCAATTTACCAAGCCCCATCCCATAGTTTTGTAGCGAAGCACGGGTATCAGCTAGTCTCACATAAGACCCAGGCTTCCAAATTAAAGCTTTACCTGAGCCTTCGGTGTCTACTTGGATTCCTACCACACGGATATAGGAGATCCGGATGCCAACTCCAACATTGTTCTGGCTCTTGATCTTTGTGAGGCCTGCTTTTTTGATTGAGTAAACGCCTATGATGGTAACTCTGTTCCCAGGGACAACTTTGTCACACAGATATCTGGAAAATTAAGAGCAAGGAAGGAAGAAAAAGCAATTTAAAATGGAACAAAAAGGGTAACCCTTGAACGCTGTCTATGATTTTTGCTAATAGCAGGTGCTGCCTGCTTACAAAGACCTTGAGGATCACATACTGTAACATGGATAAGCGTCACTAACAACTGTATTTATGCCCATATATATTCTTAGCTAATTCAGTTTTCCATTTTATGTATTGAAACAACCAAATTCTGTCTTAAGCATGAACATGAACGGTCACACAAGCATCTAAAAGTTTTAACCATGGATACAACAACATATTGTGTTTGGGTTTTTCTACTTGATTGAGTTTCTTGTTGCACCACAGTCCTATCCTGCTGAAGAATCCAGAGGCATCACCTGTCACAATAGAGCTGCATGTGCCGAGGCAATTCTCCATGAGGAACAGCATCAGGAGACTCTTGAAGCTTCAATGTCTGGAAATCCACACATTTACATTTGTCTGGAACAATGAAATATGGGTCCAAAGGACATTTTGCTAGGTTAGTCTGTTCCCTGAAGTGAAAAGAAAGACAGTGCGGGTAAAATGGGAAGAGTTTTACTATTTTATAATGTCTGTCTCAATCATTCTCGTAAGACTTTGGTGTTACAAATTTTGGAAATACCAATACTATGGGTACTAAATTTGTCCACGGTTATCTAAAATAAACTTCGAATGTGTGTCTCTTAGATGCAGATGGAATCCACATATCCACTAAACTTTAACCCAAATTCTTGCAGTTGTATTAAGAGTTGGCTAATTAAACAATACCAGCCATTTCACTGCCTGTGTTGTAGTGTTCAATCTTATATTTCATCACTACACTGCATTAAGATAGAACTCTGTTTTGCATATCACCTTGTTTGGAAATTCAGAGTTCATTTTTTTTATGAACTCAATTTAGGCTTATTAGATACATTTTAATCTTTCTGGGGTACAGGAAAAGTGTTTTTAATTGATCTGTGCAGACTTTAATTCAAATTACAGGTTTTCTCCAAGAAATTGTTCCCCCCCCCCCGCCAAAGCTGTATATAATTTTAACCAAGCAAGCATCTTCCAAATGTTTTTGCACTAGAACTCTCCCAAACCTTTACTAAGTTGTTTGTGGCTAATAGGAACTAATCCAAATATCTAGATGGCATAAAATTTGCCCAACTTTGCCTTAAATGAAAGGAAATAAATATAACAAAGGCTATAATCTTAGGCAAATTACTTGAGAATAATTCTAATGAAGCTTAATAGGGCATGCTAGTGAGAAAGTACCGTGTTCCCCCCCCAAAGACATCCCCGAAAATAAGCCCTCCCCGAAAATAAACCCTTCCCCCATAATAAGCCCTCCCCGAAAATATTTAAACGCATGCGCAGCCGGTCCCTGCCATTTCCTCTGGTTAGGGTTAGGGAGACAGAGCTGGAAATCAGGTAAGACGGCAAGAGGAGCCCCGTCTTACTCCACGCGCCCCAAAATAATAAGACCTCCCCAAAAATAAGGCCAAGCGCTTATTTTGGGGTTCAAAAAAATATAAGACAGGGTCTTATTTTCAGGGAAACACGGTATATATATGAGTCCTCTGTAAACAAATGCAAAACAACATAATCCTATGTGTCATAATCCTATGTATCTTACTCAAAAGTAAATTTCACTAAAATCTGAAAGGAAATGCAACCCATTCCCTTACGTGCTGCACTTCCGAGGAAGAGCATATCCTTCCAGGCCTGGACGTAAAGCTATGTTAGGTATTATATTCCGGCAAGTGCGGCATTGGATGGTGATCTTGGTTGCTTTGGCTCTCACAGGAGTTGCAGCAATAATGATTCCTGGGATCTTCACCAAATGTGACATCTGTTCAGACTTCAAAACAAACAAGGAGAAATTACAACCGTCATGAAATCTGCAAAAGAATATATATATACCCAGAGCATCCAAAGATCCAGAAATCCAAATCTCTTTTCCACAGTCACTACAAGGTGTTCATAATATGTTCCAATTACGTTGAAACATTATATTCCATGTATCCAATTAGGAGATATAAAAATACAAAATGAGTAATATAAAAACATGTCATACATGTATTATTTATTGCAACCCAAGAACATAAGGCTCTTAGGTTCCACATTTAAATGAAGTGTTCAGAATGAAGTGTTCCTTTGAATCTGCTTTCTGAAGCCACAAGTTCCCTTTGTTTCCTACTGTAAAACATCTGCACTGCTTTATATTTCAGTAAGGTTTTAGTTGCAGTCATCTCCTCCAACATCTGGAATAGTCAGGAGACTCCGTGCATGCATAAAGGCCTCTTCCATAATGTCCAGTAAGTATTTAGACATCTTCTGATTTTTTCAAAAGATTGAGAGGCACCTGGAGGCAATTAAATTGCCCTCACAAGAAATATGTGTGCCTACTTTATTGCAATTAATGACTAGGTACAACAAAGAATATAAATATTACTTTTGTGGTACAAAGCATCTGACGAGATGAAAGTTGGCATTGAACTAGTTTTTAAGATTTTTATTCTGCCTTTAAAAGAAATTCAAGGCAGTAAACATTCTTAATACTCCTTCCTTCTCCTCTTTTTCCCACAGCTCTATGAGGTTGGTTGGGCCGAGAGAATGACTGGTCCAATGTCATCCAGCCGGTTTTCATGTTTAAGGCTGGACTAGAACTCATAGACTTCTAGTTTTTAGGACAGCATCTTAATCACTATATCAAACTGTCCCTCCACAAAAATAGGATAGTTTTGATATAACTTTTCTTTCACATTTTAGAGTAAACGTAGATCACAGCTACGAAGATTCCTTAAGGCAGCCATCAATATAAAGAAATTCTAAACAATAAACTGGAAAGAAAATCATTATACCTTATTGGCACAATTAAGCTAATAGAGATTTTTATTACAATACTACAGCAATGCTGGCAAACGCAGAGGAAACCTTCATTAACTCTACAAAACTATAGCTCCAACCTCATTTTGAGTGAATCTTTAAAAAATAGCGTATTTCAAATTGAGCTTCTTCTCAACTTCAACTTTTCTTGGAAACAGCATGGAAATGATTTGCCATTTGGTTCTTCCAGGGTTTTACCTCTCAAACTAAGGTACGGTACAAACAGGGATTTCTGCAGGGTGTGGTAAAAAAATTAAGGATGGTGGTCTTGGTGCAATGCACATAAAAATTGGGTAGAGCTTTGATTACACCTTTGTGGGTGCCATTTTTATTTCTGTTTTACCATACCCTGCGGATATCCCTGGCTACAGATCTGCAGTTTCCTGGGAACTTTCTATTCAAACACTAAGCAGGTCTGACCCTGTTTAGCTTTATGAAATCAGCCATAGTTCGTAAGGCTGAGGGTCTAACTCACCTTGAGATTTCGGATGTTGGATGGATTGGCATCTGATCTGAGCATAACTTGAATATCCTGAAGAGTCTCTTCTCCTGTTGGCCGAGGACGTGTTACTTCATCAGCTACCTCTTTTGCAGCTTCTTCCAGCTAAGAAAGAAATGAAATTGTTTAAAATATAGGAAGAAAGGCATTCGCCTTTGGACAGAAATAGCTGAAAAGTAGTCTAATCATAGAACATTAAGTTTCAGTTAGAAAAGTAATAATTGGAGTGAATTCTGGAATAGGGCATACCTAGTTAATAATACTGTGGAATACTTATACATTATACACTTATACATAAAAAGGCAGAAAGGGGATAGTTCAGTAATATAACACAGTCTTTACAGGCAGAAAGCCTCAGGGTTAGTAGTCCACATTTCTAGCTGGGCAATAAAAGATTCCAGTTTGAAACTCAGAACAGTTGCTGCCATCAATATTAAGCTAGATGGACCAGCAGTCTGAATCTCTACGAGGCATCATTCCATAATCTAACTGCAACCTCCCACATATTTCTCCCATGCTGCATATAGGTACCAGCTGAAGATGCTCCACAGGCTGCTTGTATATATAGTTTGCCAGATCTTCATCAAAGCTTGCCAAATCTTCTATCTCCACCTCAATCCAATATTGTCCAACATTATAATGACGTTTCAGCTCATCTCTTTCAATATAGTGGGAGAAAAAAAAGACACCCATGAATATATTTATTGGAATAACATTCACAACTATGCACAAAGCTGCAGAACTCTAGGGCAAGTTATCTTATTTTGATGTACTTACCAACACTTCAAAGGTATTTCAACTTAAAATGCTATAAACAATTGTTTAAGTTTTCCAAAAGAGAAAGGGCACCTGTATTTGAAAGAGAAGCCAGTCCGGTCTGTTCCAATGCGATACTGCCTTAAAAACTCTTTGAAGCGCTTCTGCAGCTGGGACTTTCGAACTTGCCCTTCATCTGCAACTAGGTCTCCACCAAAGCTATCACTGTAGAAAATGCCAGGGTCATCAAAACCAGACATGCTGAATCTCTGGGGGGGAAAATGGAGAATGGAGCTGAAAGATACTAATAAGATACATTACAAATATAGGTTTCATAACTTATGTTAAGTCTAGAGCAGCTGGAAGTTGGCAGCATTTAATTTAATAATTACAATTAAGCCAGAGATCCAGTTTAAAGTATCAGGAAAAACACTTCTGAGCATGTGCAAAGTGTATACACTACAGGTCTTATACAAGACAGCATCTTCTTTTCCATCATTTCCCCCTTTCTCTATGGCAGAGGTGGGTAGTTTATGATTTTCTGTTGCAAAGCAGTAATTCCCAATAATTATAATTAGAGCCACATGAAGAATGAGTCGCCTTGCAGATGGATGGATGGATGGATGGATAGATAGGCAGGCAATGTAATTCAGCAACAGGACGAGAGCCTCGAGTTCCCTATAACTGATAACGGGAGATCTGTGTTTTTAAGCTGAAAAACTGCAGGCAGGAATTGTCCTTTATTTTGAAGGGCACATTATAACCAGCCAACTTTGATTCAATCGACCCAGCCGTTTTGATACTTCTTCAAGTTACCATCATAGTAACTTGGGGGAGGATGGGAGTCGTGCAAAAGTTGACTTTGGGATATACAAGAAATGCTTGGAGGAACATTGTTTCAGAAATGACGGGTCACTAATGAACATCGTCTCTCCTGAACTCTGGTTAAGCAGCAGCCCAAGATCGACCCAAAGGCATACAAGCAGATATCGCTCTAACGCGCGCCCCTGACCCCAGCGCCCCTCACCTGCCTCTGCAGCCGTAGAGAGAGAAACCCCTCGCAGAACGACTCGGTCGCTCGCTAGAACTCTGGGAGACGTTTTCGCGGCAAAAAGTAATAAAAAAAATTCTTCTGGATTCGCCGGCAGTTACGCGCTGCGCTTTGCGCGCTGTCATTGGCTCAAGGGTAGCAAGACATACGACGATTGGCTAAAAACTCTGTCCTTTAAGCTCACTCTTTAAGGGCGCGAGAGAACGGCGGCAGCAAGCGCCGAAAGCGATTGGAGACGACCTAAATCAGGGCCCGCCTCTTTACCAACTTTTCCTTTACCGAATTGGTCAGCCGTCCGCTAGAGGAACTTTTTTTGGCGCCAAAACTTATTGCTTGCAGCGGAAAAGGAAAGGAAGGTTTAAAATGGCGTTTGTGGCTCGAAATGGGAGAGATTCGGCGCTTTTCGCTTTTTGCGAAATTCGCCATCGCGTTCGCGTGTAGGTTTGTTGCCCTTGATAGCTATGGAAGAAGGTAGTCCTGCAAATAAAACTTGCCTTTTCCAAGCCAGAAAGTATGAGAAGATGCATCTGTTGATTTTGTTTTGCCACTAAAGCAAAAGATGGGGGGGGGGGGTGGAGTGGAAAAGATTGAAAGCAGAATTGGAGTTGTTTTACCAACAAAGGAAAAGATGGGGGGGGGGGGTGGAGTGGAAAAGATTGAAAGCAGAATTGGAGAGATATCTGCCCGTTACACATATGTAAGGCCAACGTTATTTAAAAGCATAAAAACAATGCAAAATGAAGAAAAAAATATCAAAGTAAGCTAAAAGTGCAAGACAATTTTTAAAAAACGTTTAATAAAATTATTTTTAAAAAATAAGGTTTTTAGTAACAGATCAGTGCATTGGGGTTATAAATGTATTATGTAAGATCAAATATTAAATTAGTAATGTTTAATAATATTTATTTATTAAAACTTTAATGCCAAGTTTAGATTATATTTGTAACTTGATTTCAGGCTTTCTGGCCATAAATAAAATTGATTAATTAAAAGTGCAAGAAAGGAAAAAAAATAGAAAAATAAACAAAAAGTGGCTTCTGATCTTTACAGCAGTTATAAGTACAATTATAAATTCACTTATTTGTCTAAAGTCACAACTGATGTCTGTATAGTCTTCGTCTAGTAATCAATTTTTCTGTTTTATGCAAAAAATAAGACAAAAACAGACTTTTCAGCTCTCTTTCCATAACTTCTGTCTTACTCTCCAGGATTTCCACTTCGTCATTCTAAATTTACAGATGCTTTTTTACAGAGCTTTCCATTTTGTTGACTTATTCTTTCATCTTCTTTTTATCTTTCGAAGTCTTTGATCCATTCTTTTTTCAAAATTGTTAATTTAGTATGTATTGATTTAGTCAACTTAACATTTTGGTTAACTTATTGTCCAATTCCTTAAAACATTTTCTGAAATAAATCTGGTGTAAGTCATCTCTCTGAGGTTGCTGTATTGATCCTCTGCCATGTTGCAGCTTTTCAGGTGATTGTCATTGTAATATTGTAATCCAAAAGTGAAAGTGTCGCTATCGCAAGGGAGAAAGTAAAAGGAAAGCTTTCCCTTCCCTCCTTTTGTCTTTCTGTGCCCTTAATATACTACTTTCCTCTCAAATGGCACTCCTTAGTTACAGTCAGCATCACTTTGTCTCCTGTTATCTTTATCTATTCTGTAAATTCCACCAGTTAACTGTGCATAATAATAAAAAAAATCCATGAAAGTTCAATTTGTTTGTCTAGTTTAATTCCAATTTATTCAACACCTTTCATGAGAAAACAATATTAAAAAGCTTTCTCCATTTTAAGCTTTCTTACATCCACTCCTTCTTAAGCTCTTTGCCAAACATTTTTAAATCTTTAACCCCTCTCCCAGGGGTGAAATCCAGCAGGTTCTGACAGGTCCTGGAGAACCGGTAGTGGAAATTTTGAGTAGTTCGGAGAACCGGTAGCGGAAATTTTGAGTAGTTCGGAGGACCGGCAAATACCACCTCTGGCTGGCCCCAGAGTGGGGTGGGAATGGAGATTTTGCAATGTCCTTCCCCAGGAGGTGGGAGGGAATGGGGATTTTGCAATATCCTTCCCCTGGAGTGGGGTGGGAATGGAGATTTTGCAGTATCCTTCCTCTGGAGTGGGGTGGGAATGGAGATTTTGCAGTATCCTTCCCCTGCCATGCCCACCAAGCCACGCCCACCAAGCCACGCCACGCCCACCAAGCCACGCCCACAGAACCGGTAGTAAAAAAAATTGGATTTCACCACTGCTCTCTTCCCTTTTAAGTGCAAAAAGAATGTTGACTCATCAAGTGGAATTCTCTTATCCTGCCACTCAGGAAATGTCACTTTAACTATAAATTAATTACATCCAAAAGTGTTTAAGTGAGGCTTATACAAACCTTGTGTCCAAAAGGCTGTGAGCTTGGTTGAGATCCCTCAACATCTAGCTGCTACTGCAAAAACCTGTAGTCTTCTCACAAGCAGCAAATATGTGGAATGCAAATGGTCAATCTCTCAATCTCTTTATGTTGGAACACAGTGCCAGCCAGAATTCACCATCTGGCTATTGATCACCACAATGCCCTTGGGTCATTCCATGTCAAGTGGTCTGGGGGTCAACTGCTCGACCATCACGGATTTCAATGAAATTTTGTGTGAACATGCACACATGTCCACAATGAACATTGGTAAAGTGTTATGTGTGCCGATGCAATACTTGTGGAGATATAGTCATTTGTGTGACCCCATACCGCAGCCTTCTACAGTATGACACTGAGGTTCCAGCAACTTTGAGACATAATATCTCCGGCAATATTTTGTTAAGAGAAACAAAACTTGGCCATCTTGTACAACTTTTTGTCCTCTATTAAACAAAATAATAAAAACATTCTCATGAGCGATCTCCATCTAGATAATTTGGAGCAAAGTTGGCCGAAAATATTGTGGCTCGAAAAAAGGTTAAAGTTTGGCTTTTTATATCTCTGGAAGGAAAGGTATGATAAACGTGAAACTTTGTGCGTAATAACTTAGCAACACAAGGTTTTCGAATATAAAATTTCATTCTACTGCTTTCCAATAGTTTACAAATTGAGTGTAAAGTTGATGTTTTTTGTAAAAATGCCAAAAATAGGGTATTTTCAGCCCGCTTTTAGAAAAAAGACCTTCTGGAAACTCTTAAATCATTCTCATTAGAAAGCATGTTTCAAACCCCCTAAAAAGTAGGGTTGGTTTTTCATCGCTGACGTATAAAGCCCTAAGAATAGGGACAAAGTTGAGGACGTTGCTATGGCAACGTCACATGCATTCTATTATTGTTTCGACTTGTTTGTTATATATAGACATCATTACTACTATTATATTGCATTGGTCCATGGTGACATTGTCACTACCAGTTCAGGCACTTGAACTAGCAACCCCATCGCCATAGGGGGCACGCCCGATAGCCGTGCAATACCAGCCATGGGTGGGTTTCTTGGTTCAGGATCCCAAGCCTGTAGTTTGGTTTCTTCCTCGAGGTTCCAAAGCCTTGTGTGGGTATCTGTCCGGTTCCCAAGCCGACAATTGGGCAGCTTATCCTAGGTTCCCAAGCCTAAAGTGGGTACTGTATCTTATATGGTTCCCAAGCCGAAGTCCGTACTGTTCGTATGAACTGCCAAATTCCAACAATCGCTTATTTACACACCACGTTCTTTAGCGTCGCTTCTGGGAATTGATGCTGATGGAATGTGTGCCTGAGGCACAGACGGTGACACACCACTTTGGTCTGAGTTCACAGAATTTGGAGAAACCAATTTCAGCACCATATTTGTTTTGATATGCCACATACAGTTCTTTCAGATTGCACAGTAGCAACCGTTTTTGTTTGTGAACCTTGACGCCATCAAGCCGAATGGAAACAATCCTTTTTGCAGGGGCACATCCTGCTAAATTTGTCATCCTCGTAGAAATCTCGAACTCTGTCGGCAATTTCCTTTGGCAGCGGTTTGCCAACTTTTGCATCTGGTAGTGCACAAATGCCTCTCTCTTTATTTTTCTCGCTGTTTTAACCATACGTTCTGAAACGCCAAACATTTTTGCTGTCACTGGTATCGACCAACTCTTTGGGGCCAAAGTCAATAATTGAACTTTCGTCAATCTATCGGATATTTTAATTTTTGTTTTCATGTCTTCGATTAGGCCAGCGTAATCCTGGCATGACTGGCATTCCTTAGCAGCAGACTCGCTAGTTTGCCCAATATCTTCAGCTGCTACTCCAGTGGCTAACGTTATTTTGTCTGCTACCACTTTCTGCACGCTTTCAATTTTTCGTTTCACATAGCCAGTTTTATCCCTATTGCTCAACTTCTGAATTTTTAATTGAGAAGTCCCTAAATTGGTCAAACTTCGATTAACAGTGTCCAAAATGTCCATATCGTAATTATCTGACGACGAAGAGTCTTGCCGTGCTTTGGACCATGAAAACGTATTTGGCTTTACATTTGGAACAAATCTTTTGACCTGGCTTCACATTTGTTTTCGCCACTTTTGTTAAATCATTGGACATGGCTAGATCGATTTTCAACAGCCCATGTTTAGCTACGTGATTTTGTTTGTCAAATGGGTTGCAGCACAACTTTTGCTTCATGTCGTACTTTTTCAGATACATCGCTTTGTGATGCAAGCAGATTTGGTCATCGTCTGTGAGCTCAACCTCCGATCGCCGAGTAATGAGTATTTTTTCTTCGGTGGACAAACTGTGCACATAATGCAGCCCAATTTCGTTAGAATAAAATGAACCATGGTGGCAAGTTGACGACAATTTTTCTCCAACAACGCATTTGGGCAAAGTAGGACTCGTCAACATCCATTTCACATATTATGGAAATTCGCAATAATATAAAGTGTATTACTGCAAAATCTGAAACACAGAAGTTATATAAGGTTCTAATGCAGTGGTTCTCAACCTTTCTAATGCCGTGACCCCCTGTGACCCCCCTGCTACCTCCGCGACCCCCCCACCTCCGTGACC
>QLTV01004237.1:1411031-1423932 GCA_003457575.1 Thermophis baileyi | reverse complement strand
AGTGACAAAGGGGGCGTGGCACCAGGGGTGAAATGCTCCCAGTTCGGGCTTGCCTGCGGGTCACCGAACAGCTGATAGCAATGGAAGCGGGAGACTTCGCCCAGACGCCGCCATTTGGGTTCTTTTACCCTCTGCGCATGCGCAAAGCATTCTGCGCATACGCAGAGGGTAAAAGAACCCAAATGGCGGCGTCCAGGCGGGTGGGCGAAGTCTCTCGCTTCTCTCGCTACCGGCTATCCAGTGACCCGCAGGCACGGCCAAACCGGGAGCATTTCACCCCTGCAGTGACGGTGGCACCAAGATGGCGGGCTAACGCGCACGGCGACCCCTGTGAAATGGTCGTTCGACCCCCAAAGGGGTCGCGACCCACAGGTTGAGAACCGCTGTTCTAATGTTATGACAGAAATATGACAACTACACCTGTAGATTTCAGAATCCTATAACCACAACATGCTAATGTGTGGCATCACTAAAGTACTTACAGCACATTTAACCACTGTCATTAGTGTAGAAGCACCGCTAGTAGACTAACAGATACATATAGTAGGCAAGAAATGAATTACACACTTTAAACTCCAGCATAAATGAAATGACAATGGCACAATATAAAAGAATGCATGTTGACGTACATGATGTTGCCATAGCAACGTCCTCAAATTTGTCCCTGTTTTTAGGGCTTTATATGTCAGCAATGAAAAACCAACCCTACTTTTTTAGGGGGTTTGAAACATGCTCTTTCTAATGAGAATGATTTAACAGAGTTTCCAGGTGGTCTTTTTTTGTAAAAGCGGGCTGAAAATACCCCATTTTTGGCATTTTTACAAAAAACGTCAACTTTACACTCAATTTGTAAACTATTGGAAAGCAGTAGGAGAATAACATTTTATATTCAAAAACCTTGTGTTGCTAAGTTATTACGCACAAAGTTTCACGTTTATCATACCTTTCCTTCCAGAGATATAAAAAGCCAAAGTTAACTTGTTTTTTGTGCTTTACTATTTTCGGCCAACTTTGCTCCAAATTATCTAGATCCGTGATGGCGAACCTATGGCACGCGTGCCACAGGTGGCACATGGAACCATATCTGAGGGCACATGAGGCGTTGCCCTATGTCAGCTCCAGCGCGCAAGTGCGCGCTGGTCAGCTGATTTTTGACCTTCTGGAGGGTGGGGGGAGGCCATTTTCGCCCTCCCCAGGCTTCAGGAAAGCCTCCGGAGCCTGTGGATGGCGAAAAACGGGCCCAACGGGCCTACCGGAAGTTCGCAAAGTTGCTGGAACCTCAGAGTCATACTGTAGAAGGCTGCGGTATGAGGTCACACAAATGACTATATCTCCGCAAGTATTGCATCAGCAAACGTAACACTTTACCAATGTTCATTGGGGACGTGTGTGCATGTTCACACAAAATTTCATTGAAATCCGTGATAGTCAAGCGGGGCACTTTTTTGAAATCAGACCACAGATCTTCATACAACAGTGTCAATTTGAATTTTTAATATGGTAAATATTGATAAACCTTACAAATAAAATCTTTTGGAGGCTCCTCCATAATTTTTAAAAGTGGGAACGGTTCCTGGAGGACAAAAGTTTAGGAAACACTGTATTAGACTAATCTATGCATTATTTCTGGGTTTTTTCACAGGGAACAGTTTCCCCTCCTGCCTTTATTTTTTTATGGAGAATTTAAGGTTTGCATATGGTGTTAAGACATAATGTGATTTGTTCAATAAGCATGGCAAGCAAGCTGAAGCCAAACAAATATGACAGCACAGCAGATGTGAACCTTGTCTCAGTCCACTTTAAAGACAAGCTTAAGGAAAGAAGATTAGGACTTTATGTGCTAACTGGAAACACTCTGCATATATTACATACATAAATACTCCTCATTGATGGTTTTTGTTTTTTGTTTATGTATTGTGTATTTGTTGTACACTGCCTGAGTCATACTGTCTGAATTGAGTAGTCTTATAAATCTTGAAATAAATTAAACTGGCCTATCACCTCTTCCACTTTCACATGGAAAGAAAAAAACATAGGATGGGAAAGAAAGAAGAGGATAATGGCACGTGAACCTCTGCAGAATTCCATGGATACTGTAAGTGACTGTTGAATTAAAGATTTACCTGGAAGCATTTTCAAGTAGAATTTACATGGGAAAACTCATTAAAAGATTGCAAGGCACTTTCTTCAGTCTTTTGCAGCATGAGATTTTTTTAGTTTGCTGTGTAATAACTTGGGAGCACTTTCTTTGCTAAACAAGTATTCTGATTTCCTAGGAAACAGGGTTTGTGTAATCATATTAGGTTGTTTGTATAGTTGTGTAGTTTGCTGTGTTCTGCAAAACCAGATATGGTTGTATAAATTGATAACTGCTTTGCATGAGTTTGGCCAATTTAATCAAATGAGTACAGGTAGACTTTGCTTAATAATTGTCCTCTTTAGTGACCATTTGAAGTTGTGATGGTGCTGAAAAAGTAACTTTATGGTTAGTCTTTACATTTATGACCATTGGAAAGACCCATGGTTATGTGATCGCCATTTGTGTACTTCACAACTATCTTCCAACAAGTAGAGTCAGTGGAAACCTACAGTACAACTAAGTCCTTATCACATGATGTCTCACTTAATGACATGTGGTGACTCTTTAACAAGTGATGTGAATCATTGCAAATCAAATTTAGTGAAAGGTTTAATATAAATATAATAAATAAAATAATCTTGAATTCGTTTTTGGAGAAGGATGGGAATTAAAGTTAGCATTTGATATTGAAATACATTATTTTAAAAATATAAATTCACTGAAATCAAGAATCTACTGAATAGCTAAAGGAGCTAGAATTAAAGAATAGTATTCTATGTCTGTATACTCCATGTTTGTGCCCATAATGGTATTTTTATTATTTTTCATGGATGTGAGTATGAACTGGATGCTAATTTGTAATTAAGATCAAGATCAGTATGAGATTTTAGTAATGTCAGTGTTCTTTCTAGGAAATAAAAATATTCCTGTGTTTAACTACATATACTACTAATATATTTATTGCTACCTGAGCAAGTCCTCCTACCTCATATATTTTAAGCTTTATTATACTTTTAGTAAATATATTCTAGACTTAAAAAAAGCCGTAACAAAATGCATTTTTCCTGAATCTATCTAAAAATATGATAAAATAACACTTCCTAAGTTAGCCAATAGCATTAAGGCAATAAACCGTTGATATGCGTGGACTGCTGGACTCTGAAACATAAACAGCTGTTATAGAGATCACATGTTATGTCCTTCCAATAAATGCCTTTTCAATATTGACTTTTAAAAGATTTTATAATAATTGTGGTACTGAATGATTTAATTATCTTCCCAAATACAGGGATAAATTAGCTTTATGGCAGAGTACTGATTAGTCCATTTCTACCGTATCAGTTATATAACTCAGTGTGGAAAGGCAAACATTATTCAGACAGTCTGATAAACACATAAAAGTACACAGCTGAGTTAACTTACAAGGAGCTTTAATGAAAGTACATATAACTTAAAAGTACAAAGTACAAATACAAGAATATTTTATTCTGTTCCTGAAAGGTCATTGCTAAGGCACATCTGCTTTAAAGTAGTAGAAGTGTATCACATAAAGTCATAGTTTAAGCACTCTATTGCATTTTAGGACAAAGAAAAACAAGAAATGCAGCATATACTGTATAGAAAATCTTGTACACAAACACTGGACAAAATATCACAGCTTGATTTATTCCTCACATATTCCAGATGGCAAGTTATCATTCTTTTCTCATCTTGGCTTCTTATTGGTTTAATGGCATGTCATAAAGTGGCATTTCAGGTTCTTTAGAGAAATGTATTTGACACCAACTTCTTTAAAAAAGCTGTTGGTAACAACAATACCTAAACCTGGAGAAATAGTCAGGCTCAGCGCTTCCAATATGCGAGATAATCTAAATCACCAACCCTCATTTTTTTTTTTAAAAAAATGCATTAGTTCAGGAATAGGCAAGTAGTAGTAAAAGTGCTTAAGTTCTTTTCAGTTCATAGAACATACAAGCCCACAACAACTGTTGTTGCTAAGAAAAAAAGAGCGAGAGTCCAACGCAAGAGTGGGGTGCTGGGCAGCAGGTCTGTATGCTTCATCTGTGCTTGGCCACTTTCCTTTGGCACTGTAAGAGAAAACAAAATTTGTTCAGAATGAAAACCAGCTGCAAAGGTTGTATTACTAAATCATTAAGCACAGCAATGTTTTAGTCACAGTCATAGCATCACTAAATACCTAGTACCTAGTAGTTCGGCAAAGTAAAGCATACCGCAGTAACACTGCAAAGTTTATGAGACAATATATTACAATTGTGTGGACTTAAATTGTGTGATAGACAACCATTTGGTGGTTGTAGCTTTCAAATGAATTAACTATGTGGGGTGGGGAGGGTGATGAGGGAATGCACAACTTGTAAGCAAGAACAACCATGAAAAGTTAAGTATAGTCTTGTAGTTATGCAATCAGATACATGAACATAAATCTTTAAACAGCAGTGTCCATAACAAGCCATGGTGATATCAAAATGGTAAATATGTGCATCGTGATATCACAAAAATGATGAAATTATTCAATATATGTGACAAGATGCCCCTGTCATTCTCCTCTCTGTGGATTATTGTATGAAATATTTTGGACATGCATTCTTTGGTAGAACTTCACTTGTAACATATAGTATAGCTGTAAATTAGTTTTCCATCTGTTTTTCATATCACTAATTGAAAATGTTCCATGTTTAACATATGGCTTATAGTACCAAACGTAGAAATTTTAGATGCACAGGGGAAGGGAGGTGGCAAGGGGAGGTGTGAAAATCATTCTAAGCGGGCATATTTTATAATATATACTGATTTTTCAATTATCCAGGATAAAAATCAATCAGAAAATAAATTATGATAGTGAATGTTAATGAATCATTATTTTTTCATTGCGGTTGCAAAAAGAATCTGAAAGCTAAAATAATTTCTTACTCTGTGTTCTGTTGCTTCCTGTTGTGTGAAAATCTAATTTGGATTTCCCAAGATGATTGTTCTGTGGAGGCTTGCCTTGATTTACCAACTTTTGCAGCTCCTGAAACACCTGAGAAAAATGAATCATAGAGTAGTTTAATTGCAGAGAAGTATTATTTTTCTTCATTCCTGAATTTAGATTTTGTGAGACCCATTTTAAGGAATTTAGAAAGTCTCCTTATCTTCCAGTCTTCAGTATAAGTTTTGATATGGAAAGCAACACAGAAAATGGATGTTTAATATGTTCAACGATGGCCATCTACTTTGCAATAATGGATATCAATAATAAATATAATTTGAATATGAAACGCTATAAATCTAGTGCATAGATAAATGTGAAAATTTCGTTCTTCCTGTAGATAAGTTTCTATCTATCTATAGGTAAAGAAAATGTATTTGCAATGCCAGTAACATGGGAGGAGAAAAAGAAAGAGGGCTCCAATTCATATCTCCTAATCAAATACATAATACTTCATTTGTATCAATGGAATTTGAACTTTCCTCAGTATGGAACGTATTGGCCATGAGATCATCAATCAATTTACATAAATTTAATTTTAAATTCTATACTGCTAAGTGCCTCTATTTTTAGAAATAATGCATAACTATAATGAATAATCTATTTCCCTTTTTAAAATGTCCATGTTAATGGCCATGACCACATCTTATAAAAATGAAATTCAACAGTTAACAATACATAATATGGGGATGTATTTTTAAAAATATGTCTTGAATCATCCAAATTTCACCTTCATTGGCTGACTTAAGGTTCTGGTATTACGAAACTGTTTTATAATATTAATGCACTATGGTTTTCTCTATTCAATTTTTTCTTTTGAGATAAAGAGGCTCTTAAACTGTAGATTTTTCTCAGTAGAGCTGCTATAACTCCTTTGTCCTTTCCCACAATGTTCTTTGAGATATAATAGCCTAATAGTATCTTAATAATATTCAATTGATATAAAATGGTATAAAAATATAGTGAAAGAACCCAGGCTGAAGTTAAATGCTGAGATTAGGTAATTGTCTATAAACAGATGTCAGGAAACAAGGATTTTTGATAGATTTCAATACCATCTATATTTTCAAAGGATTCCCCCCCCCTCTTTTCATGAAATCTGTGCTCTTTTGTAAAAATGAACCAAATCAATTTGTAGGGTCCTGCTGAAGCATTTTAAGATTATGGTAATATGTTAATTAGTTATTATTGTTTAGACTGGTTGATTCTAATAGAGCAGGTTGTTTTATTTGAGATGGTAATCTTTTAAAATGCAGCATAATTATTTCTACTATACCCAAACTCCAGCATCATAATCATCTTTATTTTTTTCTTATTTTTTCCCCCAATATTAAGCCAGAGGAAAAGTTCTATGAAAATCATAGCATTGTTCACCCCATTGTTATTGATTGTTTTTGATAAATCATTCTTTTCAGTATACCAGATAAAACAGCAATCAATGTTTAAGTAGGAGAATTGTACTTCTTAAAATTACTTATTTCTTCTGTTTGCAAAAATTAAATATATGTGACTAATTACTCACTTCAATATTCAAAAGAAAAGATTTTCTGGCCTCTTCAACAATTCTCTCAATAGTAGAAGAGTCCATGGGAATACTGTTCATCCGAGCTCTATAAAGCTGTTTAAATTTGCTGATGTTGGTGATTCCAGAGAAATTGAAGAAAGACAGCCCTTTTCCAGTATTGGGCAAACTGAGAGATTTCTGGGCAATCTTCTTCAGAATTTGGCCACCAGACAGATCTCCCAGGTATCGAGTGTAAGCATGGGCCACTAAAAGTTCAGGTTCATGCTGGCCCACATGATGAATCCTATCCACATATTTTTGAGTTGCCTCCTGACACTGGATGTCTTTCTTCCATGTGGGACCATAGAAATATTCCAGGTCGTCTTCCAGTGCAACTGTGCGATTCAGTTCATTGGGGAAATAAACAGGCGCATAGACTGGGTTGTCCTTGTTCCTTTCAGACTCTTCCTCCAGGGCCACATAGATGTAATACAGAGAACCCAAATAAAGCTAAAACAAGGGCAGGGAGGAAAAGAAAACCAGTTACAAAACCTCTCTTCAGTCATAAATGTTTATTATTTATTTGATTTGACATTTAGCTTCACCTTCCTATTAAAAAGCCATAGTGTTCATGAGTTTTGAATTCCAATTTTAGGTGGAAAAGGCTGCTAAGAACCAATTCATTTTTGGTAGCATTTGATGTCTGGGCAATTTTATTTGATCTACAAATTGTGTTTCATTTCATGTCATTTGGAATGGTTACAATGTGACATTTTATATTGGCATTCATTATCTAACTGTATGTAGGTTTCAAAATCTTCAACCTTAAATAGGTTGAATGCAGTAGTATTGCCTCACTGATGTGAGAAAAAGTTGTGGGACACCATATCAGAGGTAGGTTCCTCCCAGTTCAGACCGGTTCTCCCGAACCGGTAGCGACCCGCTGGTGACGTCATGATGATGTCACGGATCCAGTTCAGTCGGTGTCGGTCCGTGGGCGGCGCCATCTTTTTTTTGAATTTTTTTTTGTTTTTGTTTTTTTATTTTTTTTATTTTTTATTTCTTCTGCGGATGCGCAGAAGCCAAGTTTCTGGCACTGCGCATGTGGCACCATCTTGTTTTTGGCTTTTTTTTAAAAAAAATTATTTTATTTTTTTGCACTGCGCATGCACGCACGTGCATGCAATGCGGCCACGCGGCACGGGAGGAAGCGAACCAGCAGCGAGGTAAGTTAGAACCCACCCCTGCACCATATGTATTAAATTTGATTGGTCTTCACTTGTTGACCGTTTGAATCCCAATTATAGATATTTTACAGGAAATATAATTGATTTCCTAAAACTGGATGTATACTAACAGATTTCAACACTGGAAAAGACTCAACCTACACTGGCAATGTTCCTGATAAAATCAGTGGGTTGTAAGAAGTGAAAAAAGTTTCTAGTGATTTTCCTTATCGTGACTTTCCATGTAAGAGTTCTACTGCTACAAATGCTCCTCCACCCCCATGTGGAGAATTTTGAGATGCTACAGTGGATAAGATAAATTAGAGACAAACTAGGCCCTCATTTTATTCCAGCATTATTTTCCTACAGTGCAATATCACCGCTAGATACAACCAAACTTTTAAAATTTACAGAAACATTTTTAAGAAAAAAGACTTCAGGTGTTATTTTTCCACTACCATTTTTTAAAATGTTTTTTGATAGAATACTTTGTGTAATATTGGGTCTAAATACATTTGATCAGAAAAACAAAACTAGATATCTTTTAAATATTAACCAAATTCCACATTTGTTTAGATTTGATAAAAGAGCTACCGGTAGTTTCACAACAATTTGAGGAAAATACTGTGTTTAGAGGTTATAAGAGAAATGAGGAATACTAGAAAATAGCTTGAATATGCAAATAAGGGAAGGAAGTTGGCTGCAAGATTGTCATGCAGTCCCAATGTAGACCCTGGTGTTAGTAGCATGTCCACATAGCAATTTCCTAGGGTCTTAGATTGGCCTCTAAACTTGCTAAATTTTTAGCACTGTTTAGCTGTTTCCATTTTGGACCCTTGTGTGGCTTGAGAGTATGGGAGAAGCATAGGTAGAACAAAGTCATTAGAGAATATAGATTGCGAGTTTGCCAACCATTGTTGTTGTATTTAGGGATCTACAATTCTACCATCAGCTAGCAGTACAATATGATACTCTCAGACTACAACAGACTACATACATTATATAATACAGAATATAATGTGTTAGAGCTTTGTCTAACACATTTTAGAAGCATCTGCTTTCTCTTATGCTCCTGAGTACTTAATGGGATAGAAATTATTTTATGTATTTATATTATTAAATTTATATGAAAAACTCACTCTCTTAATTTAGCTATTAGAATCCTTTTTATATCCAAGGGTTGGTGCCCCTTGCACTAGCATTTTCCATTTGGCTCCATCTTGATGCCATTATTTCACACTTGGCAGATCATGCAGTATTATGCAGATTAATGGATGAAACCTTTAATCAGGTGTCTGAAATACGATGTATTTGTCTTGAGGTTAGTGTCTAAATTGCTGATCTGTAATTTCGTCTGTTGCAGTTCTTATTTTTATTTTTTTTACTGTGCCTTGTTTTTATATTGTGAGTTGTCTACTTCTCAAAAGTAGCATGAAATGCTGATCATCCTAAACAGTAAAACAGCCCTAGCCAGTTGGGATGATTCCTGAAAGGATTCAGCTCCTATAATTCCCAACCTGCATAATTGCTATAGCTGGATGAAGATTAAAAAGTAATAGTCTGATACAACTTGAAGATTCTCCTTTGAGAAATGTTGCAGTAGGTACTAGGTGAGAATTAAAGAAAGGAAGAACTGAGAGACATGGTTGACATTTTAGAAAGGGTAGTAAATCTTTGTCAGCTTCAGGAAATTATTCTTAGAGAATTTAAAATATTGCTATTTTTTCTGGAACATCTAAAACCAAGCAATTTTAAAAAATACAATAATTGTTCCTTTCCCAGATATTTTTTTTACTATTACTATTAATACTTCTGGGTGGAAATGGCAAATTGTAGCGAATCACTGAAACTTCCCTAACTCATTAGCTGATAATCAGCAACTTTGGGCAAATGGAATGTACTGTCCTGATTCTATTTGCTTTCTCATTATTCGTTCTTACACCTAAAAATAACAACAGAGCCAATCATAATATACTTGCATTGTATATAATTTAGACCTAATGTTACACAACCATACACACATATCAAAACTTATTTACATTTTCTCTAGGTAATAATGGAGTTTTGAATAATTTAGTTAATTATGTGTCTTGTTTATACTTGCCTCTCATTCAATCTAGTTTACTAGAGATCAGCCAATCAACAAAGAACAAGAATCTGAAGAAGTTCTAACACTTATTTGCTAGAAGTATTTTGGTCAATTGAGGTTAATCTCCAAGAATTTTATTTGTACTGCCATCACTTCCATTTTACTTTAGTAAAAATGTTCTACCTTATTTTCCCCTCTGTTGGTTTTATTAATTGTGTCCCTGCTTCCTAGCATCCATTATCCATTCAGCACTTATATCTAATGACTATTTCTAGTGGAAATAGTCTAGCAGTTGTACTGGAAAATGAATACTCAGGTATTTGCGCATTTTTTTGGTCACCTATACTGACACATTGCAAAAATGCATATGTTCCCATCCAAAAACGAATCAGGGAATTGTGTCTTCCCATCTTCTATACTCGTAATTCCAACATAAAACGGTATACTATGATTTACACTATCAGTTTCCTTTCTTTTTTCTTTTAGGACTTCCTCAATTAACTTTAAATATATTATGCAAATATAACAAACATATAATGTGTGATTTCTCGTTGAACATTCTAGGTGTATATGGTGTAATGTTGCTATGATGTAATGTTTTTGTTTCAGAACAACAATATTTACCAGCACAGTAGACTTGTCTGTCAGGTTTATCATGGGTAATTTGTTTTCCTTGCTTGTTTTCTTTTTGTTAATGTGTAATGCATGTGTTAATTATTCTATTTACAGAATTCTATATTTTCAATCTTTTATAAAGTTGTGCATTCTGACGAAGTTCCTCTTCTCAAGCAAAATCTATATACACCTCAAGAATATCTTGAGCTCAGTATTTGGATTATGCCTTAACTTGAACAAACATTATACTCCCAGGTGTACTGAGGAATAAGTTCTAGTGAAAATTATTTCTGAATAAACATATTTAAGATTGGTATAGCACAGAGGTGGGTTCCTACCGGTTCGGACCGGCTCTATAGAACCGTTAGTAACGTGGCGGCCTGGGTTGCTAGAACCGGCAGTGACCCAGGCCTGCCACACTCCCGAGCCGGTTTTCTCGGCTGCGCCGTAGGCGCCACCATCTTGTTGGTGTTGCGCAGAAGCTTTTTTTTTACTGTGCATGCGCGCGCTTTGCACACGCACGCACACCCGCAACCCGCCCACGTGGCGCATCCCTGAGCAAACCGGTAGTAGGAAAATCCGGAACCCACCCCTGGTATAGCACCTTTGTTTATACTTAGGGAAAGATAAAGCATTTGCTTAAATCAGCTACAGAGGAGTCGAGCACAAAATTGCTTACACCAATTGTAATTAAGGAGAAGAGGGTCAAAGTCAGAAGAAGGATGCCGTTAGGCTTCTGTCTCTATTACATTTTTTCTATTGTATTAAAATACTAAGGTCCATAAATTCAAACCAGATCAAATGTAGTAATTGGCAGAAGTGGCTGTACCATTGAAGTTAATAAATAGTAGAAATTTAAAAATACATAATTATCTTGGGAATTTATTTTCAGTTCCAGAACTGAATTTGGGGGGGGGGGTGTTTCCTCACACAAATCTACCCACTCTTTTTTTCTGCCTGGTACTTTGTCTTCCATGGGAAGGCTGGAGCCTTGAAGGATCTGGGGTTGTAATGTAATCTGAGTTGTCCAATTTCCTGTGCCCAGGATAATAAGCTGGTTCAATTTTCTTATACATCAACTTACATTATATTGTGCTTACACATCTTTATTTCCTTTACATCAAGTTACATTATACTGCATCTACAGCTTAATTTGCAATTTATCCATAAACCATTGCTCCTCCAAAACCACAAAACATGTACCTTAAATTCATGAAGTGACACCTGTCCCTTTTGGAAAATCTTCATGAATTCTGTGTTTTCTGCCTCTTCATGAACATCTTTGGTGTTTTCCTTCAGGGCTTCTGAAAGGTCCTGAAACTTTCTATTGAAGATATGAAAGAAAGGGGGTGGTTTAGGGTAGAATTGGTATTAAAGAATTTCTCAATAGTCCTTTAACAAAGAAGTTAAATTGGCAATCTTAGGAAACCAGAGAAAAAGATGAGCATCCTTTCTAGACAATAGTGAAAGGACCTCTCTATTCTTCAAGGACAAGATATGTTCAAACAAAAAGTTACATTTCTTTGGACAAAAAAAAAAAGTTTGGGAAAAATTACAGATATCAGACTAAAAGATCACATATCAGGCTGACATTTAGAATGGAATCAGATTGGTGGATTACAATCTATTTATTCATACAAAGTTTTCTTTTCTGGGATCACAGAGACCTGTTAGTGAGAGAAATACCAAGACTTCTAATGTAGAACATCTGTGAATGAGAAAAGTACATGCTGAATATATACGGTATATGAATGTCTTAAAACCAACACTCACCCTTCAGTGTGCTGAGCCATTGTTCCCTTTTTCTGTTGTTTGTTATCCTTCGTCTTTCTGTTCTCCTTTTGCTTTCTTCTTTCCAGAGGCTGAGAGGTTTCTGAATGAAGCAGTCCTCCTCCTTCATCATTCTCTTATACGTTTACTGTGGGATCACGTGCTCAGCCAGAAAACATCTGACCTCAGAAAACATACAGTTCTCTTGCAACATGTACACTTTTTTTCGCCACACCCCGTCACTAGAGAAGTTCAGCCCTTTCCTTCCCCCCCCTTCTCTGAGTAGGGAGGGAGGAAGAGAAGTCATCTGATGTGGCTTTATTGACAACTAAGCACAACGGGACGTCAAGAGACTTCTCTGTATGCTGGGCATTAACCATTTCATTCCACAGAGCCAACCAACTTCTCTTTTCAAATATTAGTGACTCTTGATAGCATTTGTTTTTTATACATATTGGATATACAGTACAAGCAATTCAAAAGAGGCAGACAATGTACTGTACATCATATTTTTGTCCCTTGATTTATTTTTATTTATTTATTTATTTATTTATTTATTTATTTATTTATTTATTTATTTATTTATTTATTTCTTTATTTATTTATTTATTTATTTATTTATTTGTCA
>QLTV01004237.1:1397542-1410529 GCA_003457575.1 Thermophis baileyi | reverse complement strand
GAGCTGTATTCGAGAATTGGTCTAGCAAATGTTTTGTATGCTCTGGTTAAAAGTACAATATTACCGGAGAAGAAGCTACGCAAGATTAGGTTTACCACTCTTAATGCCTTCTTGGCAATGCTGTTGCAGTGGGCTCTGGCACTTAGATCCTTAGAGATGAGTACTCCAAGGTCCTTTGCTGAGTGAGGATCATCAACAAGGTCATGATCATCTAGTTTGTATTTTGTGTTCTGATTGTTTTTGCCAATGTGTAAAACTGAGCATTTGTTGATTGAGATTTGAAGTTGCCACTTTTTAGACCATTCAGATACATAGTCAAGGTCTTTTTGAAGGGTTGTAGTGTTGTCGGTGGTGTTGAAGCTTTGATATACATATGGCAGTGGGAAATTTATGTTGCTGAGGTTTCTGTCAGCCTACTGGCACAACGTTCTGGCAGTGTAAATCTGTTGGTAGGATTTGATCAGATGTTCATGGGCAATCCAGGGATGCTTGTTGGTGGCTGAATGTGAATCCACTAGAACCAAATCCATCTTGTTCCCCCTGTATATGGTCTCCAACTGGGTAAGCTTATTGTAGGATAAATTTCTCCCCTCTGTAGTTGACAAGAGTGGGAAATAATGCTCCTCCCTTGATTATAGTGTATCTGTAACCCTCCTTTTGCATTATGTTGGGAGTACACTCTTATCTATGTGGCAGTTTCATTGGAATACTCTGGGCGGGTAGATTAATTGCCAGACTGAAATCAATAGTTCTATTAATGGTGTACTAAAATAAACCTATTTATCTGTGGCAGAGCTAGCCAATCTGCACCCCTCAAATCCTTTGCGAGTGACCAGTTATGCCTTCTGGCAAAAATGAACTTTTTCTCTTTTGTCAACCCTCTGGATGTGGGGGAAAAAAAGAAAATCTCATAAAGAAAAAGGTCTAGAAACATTGAACAATGGGTGTCTGTCAGGTTTTGACTTTGTCTCCCATCCTGGAAGGTGGCATCTGACAATTACTCATGAAGAGAGAAAAATGTTTCTGTGATTGATTTACTGCAGCAATTTCAGTGGGAATGCTGAGTCTTTGGGTGCTGAAGGGTAGAAAATGATCATTGTAGAAGGAATCCATTTTCATTTGTTTTAACTTGGGAGGCAGACACATGGAATCCAGGAAAGAGGACTTACTTGCGCTGACATTTCATCTGACTCAGCTCAACTTCTCAAAAATGTCACTTTTCTTCAACTAGCCAGATTATTCCAGAGCATGGTGACAAATGGCTGCCACTTTTTTCCCTATCTGGCTATATCATCATTGAATTTATTCTCACATGTAACATAAAATAATTATATAATAATACAGAGACAGCTCACATCATCTACCAGATTGGTGAGTCTTCTTCTTGTGAGATGATATAATGACACATTACAAAGGATGATTAACTGTTAATTGTCCCTTGTGATGTGTGCTATTTGAGCCTTGAGCAGAGATTCTGAAGAAAGTCCAGTCTAAGAAAGAACCAGAAATATCTAAGTTATATTTCTTCCCACAGGCCATTAGAATCATCCAGTGGGCAGTTTTAAGCACGTGTGTTGCTTCATAGAAAGCATCCTGCTACTGAAGTAACCTGTTGCTAACGTCTATTTAATCATCATTTTCTCAAATTCTTTGATGATATAGTGACTGCACTAGTTCAGTGAGTAGGTCAGAAAAGCAGCATTATAGGAAACTCTTGTGTAAGCCTGTGCTGTCATATAAACCAATAAAGACCAATTTATTACTTTCAAGATGATCTTTGGTCAGGAATAGAATTTTTTGGATCATGGGATTTAACCCATCCACAAAATGGCTACTGTAGGCCAAGACACAAAATAACTGTTTCTCAGAAAGAAGGTCCATTTTTGGACCTTATTTGTTTAATTAAATAAGGGGAAGAAAAAGAAATAAAATAAGGGAAGGGGAAAAAACCCATTCTTTTCCAACCCATCTAGTTCTATATAGTTCTATTATATATGTTTTTTCTTCTTCTTTCAGTTGGATGGAATATTTCCAGTTAGATACTGGATGCAGCCACCTCCCATGGTGGTTGTACTTAATTTTCAAAAAGTGTTTGAGAAACCTTTTTATAAATTAAGGTGATGCCAGACGCTCAAGAAAAAAACAACACATTTTCTCAGTCATATTGCCAATATTTATAAAATAGTGCTTTGGTCAACATACTAAGCCTCCATTTAATGTTTTAGAAAATACTTGCATTTGGAACTATTGGGATACCCCACAACTGATGAAACCTCTCTTTTGTATATGTGGGTCATGCCATTTTGGCAGTATCAGCAAGGACAAACACCTTTGGAGATTGGAAAAAGGGAGAAACAACTTTCCTTTCTTAGAGTTATTGGCACAGAAGCAGAGACAACCTCCTTTCCTGCCAGTTGATTTGCTGTGTGCTAGGTTGGGGAAATCTGCACCTCACAACAGGATTCTTTGTTATTGCTACACGGCATTTTTATTTAGAAGTCCTTCTAAGTGATAACCTCCTAAAATTGCTCTCTTCTTAACTTTCTTACTGGTACAAGTTTAGATATTCACCATTAGCACTTATATCTGAAATTTTGAATGGCCAGTTATTTAGCACATGAATGTGGTGTGAAATCATGCTTCAGTTCCTACCAGTAATGGCTGCTTCTCTTCCAACTGTTGGTAAGAAACAATGCAGGAAGCTAATCTTAGACAAAGACACATGCATTACTCAGCAACAACAGTGCCTTCATTGCAAGGAAACCTCCAACAATGACACAGCAAAATGTTGTATGCACCTCAAAAGGAAATACTGACTCAGGGAGCACATTGTCATGCTGTACAACAGGAAACAGCAGCTGCTCCAGGGGTGGAGTGGAGAGAGGAACTAGCAATAGCTTGTAGAATCCTTGAACAAATAGAGTTAAGAAGAGAGCAGTTTTAATTTCACAAGTCATTTTGATTGTACAGTTTAATTTAAATGAAATATATTCTTCATCTTTTGAAATTTTCTTGGCAACATACAAAGAAGGTTTGCCACTGTTTACTTCTAAGATGTATTTCAGTTTCACATTTAGCCTGCCCTAAAGCTATGCTCTTACCCAAGTATTAATCAGTCCCATCTTTGCTTAGCAATTTTCCAAGCCCAGACAAGATGAACTAGCTCAGTGTTTCTCAACCTTAGCTAATTTAAGATGGGTGAACTTCAGTTTCTGGAATTCCCCAGCCCTATGTTTGATTGATCGTAATTTATACTTCTGTGGGGACAAAGTATCAGTCATTTAACTCTCCAAGGTCTGATCAGCTCCATAAATATAACATTTTGCATGCTTCATATGCCAGTAAAGTAGAGAAAAATGTTATAGATATGATGTAGACAAGAAAAGAGAATTGGACACAACAGAGAAGACCAATTAAAAAAAACAATTTATATTAAAAATAATGCTTGTTCATGATAATGGACAAATCTTATGTCCTGTGTTGGCAAAGCAACGTTATTAATGGCAGCTACATTCCGGATACTTGCTTCCTCCATTATATTAGAAACATACAAACAATACTCAGATATAAAACAATATATGCCTGGAAATAAAAGTATTTGATAAAACAACAGATAGTGTTTACAAATCAATCAATCTATAGTTAGATCAAGAAAGTTTTCATGTCAGCTCTTTATATTAGTTGAGCTTCCTGATCCTTTTTTCTCAGTGCACTGATGCCCTTTGGCTTGAATATTACTTCATTATTATTTTTGGTATTGATGCTGAAGCCTTCATGGGCATGATTCAGAAACATGCACGCATTTTAAATTAAATAGGAAGGTACGTGTGCTTCTTCTGGAGTCACAGTGCATTAAGAATGCCAAGTGCAACACTTTCACTAAGTCATTGGCTTATGAAGCAAAGATAGTCTGAGCTCATTTTAGCCTCATGTGTGGGATCAAGAGCGTCAAGCACACGGGATAGAGTGTGAAGTATTTTAAAGACAACCTTCCTAACCTCTGATACTTTTCAGATATTCTGGACAACCACAGCTTTTATAGCTGACCAGCAAGGGATGGGAGTTTTATTTTACACATCAGGCAGTCCCTGGATTGAGAAAATTCCAAGGGTGGCAAATAACTATAAACTGGTGATGGTTTTCTGGTTTTACCTCCTGCTCATTCCTGCAAACCCAGGAGCTGTATCCTGAATCAGTCATCTCAGCAAAATCACTTGGAAAATGCTCCATGAACTTGATACCAATTACTTTATCACGTTATGCTAATATTGATTTAAGCTAGTTTAATTGCTTAGGTGTGACAGAAATGCACAATAGAATTGGATTGTGCACTGCTGAAATACACACCCTTACCCAATGATTCATAATATGAACAAATGAGATAGAAACAATATGAGCAATCCAGAAAACCGTCACCAGCATAGTAATCTGAAGAGAGAATACACCTTGTTCTTTAGGATAATGAGGGCCCTTTCATTTAAAGACCGTGCCAGTTTACAAATGGCACCGTTGCTCTTTGATATCTTAGTATTGGCTATGTTCAACAACTGAAACGCTTTTATTCTGGTGTATTTGAAAACACAGTGAAAGGAATGATATGCTGTATTTTTGGACACGCAGAAACTCCTGCCGTATCTGTCTCTCAGTTCCTGGACTTAAGACCTTTCAAGTAGAAAGATACCTAATAGAAGAGAACATATGAAGTTCAGGGTTGAACTATGTTGTCTTTGATGCTCTCTGAGCTTGGTTGTTTTCAGGGCACTGATTTTACCTACCGGTAGTTGGGTAATGAAACGTCTTCAAGAAAACAAGCAAGCTCAGAAAGTATCAAGGACTCTACAGAAAGATAATTTGATATCTTTTTAGATTCCCCTCATGGAAATATCTGGAATTCTTTTGCATGTGAGAAAAAAAGACAGGCAACATGAAAGACATGGGGAAAGAATCAGGCAAGGAAATGGAACAATAAAAGTTTGCATGGAAGCAAACTTCCATGAGGGAAGCACAACATTTATTAAAAAAATGTTTGGATTTCTCAGTTTGCTTTTCACTTGCTATAATCACATTTTTTCATGTAATTGACGGATATTTCTTTCATGGTTCAACTATCATTTGTTTCTTTTACTCTTCTTTTACTTATTTTTCTTGTAATGACAGCAAAACAGATGTTCTGACCATTTCTTTGAGGATGTCATGGTGACCTTTTTTTAAAAAAGAAAAGTGTCATTGCTACTTATTATGTTGATTATAATCCCCCCCCCCCCCCGGAAAAACAGGATTGTAGCACATAAGAAGTCCCTGTATCAGTCTAGTAGCAACCAGGTTGGAATAAATAAATTGTACTGTTGAGGACTTAATTACCTAATGAGTATTACCAAAACCCCATCTCCCAATCCATAGCTTTCTTTAATAAATATGTAGAGATTTATTAATAACAGTTTACAGTCTGCTTCAAAGAAATGGTTACTATTTTTATTGCTTTGCAATATTTGCCTTTTATACACTTATCACCGTGGCAAGATTTTTTTCCAGAAAGATTATTTTTCCCCCCACAGAGAATGAATTGCAAAATGGCAAAACAATATAAGGTAAAAATCAAACCAAAGAGAAACAAAACCAAACAAAAGGTTCCTTCTGTAACTGATAGTTCGGTATGGTCTTTTAAAGTACAGTATGTATTTCTTTTCCCCTGGATTAGCCGTTAGTTGGGCCAGAAACTGTTAAATGAACTTGAACCCCATTGCTTATGACAAAATTGCTTGCAGTTCAACCAAAGAACTGTTTTTCCCAACCAGGATGTGAGCCAACTCAAACAGCTGCAATCTCAGAACAGCTAACAGGAA
Source organism: Thermophis baileyi (assembly GCA_003457575.1). Taxonomy (NCBI): domain Eukaryota; kingdom Metazoa; phylum Chordata; class Lepidosauria; order Squamata; family Dipsadidae; genus Thermophis; species Thermophis baileyi. Next base: position 1,404,686 of record QLTV01004237.1, on the reverse strand, counting down.
AACACATGCATCTGTGACTCAGCAAAAATAGAGATTGAAACCTTTACTCAGCAATGTCAAGACGCAAACAAGATCTACCATGACACAGCAGAATTAGAAACAGGCACATTGCTTGGGACACCCCCCCCCCAAAAGATTAGTCAGCACTATTCAAACAAAGGGCTTTTTTGTGCAAGCGAAAGAGCTCATTTGTGGTTGGAAAGAATCCAGAACTCAGAAAACATTCCTGAAGACAAATGAACACACACAACTTGTACATTATTCGTTGTAAATTGTATCAAAATTATGTTTCATGATGAGTGTGTGATCAGTGAGACAGAAAATAAATATGTTTAATTTCTAACCAGGATTAAAAATATCTGGTTTCTGATTAAAAAAGAACAGTTCCCAGAAATGGATATTGTTGAATGTATTTTTAGTAATCTTTGGAAATGCAAGGTCTCACTTGTATATATCTTAGTATGGTCCTATACTTGAAACACAGACTTGGAGACTGTTAGTTGTTGATCAAACGACAGTACAGAAACAGTCCCATTCAACAATCTATGTTAGTATTTATATAGTATTATATAGTATATATAGTATGAAATACTAACATATAGTATTTCAAATATAACCAAACATGGTATTGCCCTTCATGGGATGGTTATTTTAAAAAAGTTTTTGATCAACTATTCTATTTAGTCTATTTTCTCTGCTACCCACAACGACAATTTCAAAAAGTATTGTGGGCCCAGTTGGCAAAAGAAAGCTCAGGACTGTAATGGTTGGAAACATGTGGAACAGGCCTTCATCCTGAAGTGGATAAACAATGGTTAAAATGATTGTGTGTGTGTGTGTATGAGCTATAAATATATTAAACATATTAATATATAGTTTGCTCTAATATACTATATACATACACATACATGCATGCATGCATGCATACATACATACATACATATGATATGTGCAATCTTCATTTTCCTAAGCTGTGAGAAATACCACTAGACTTTGATTGAGATATGAAGCAACATGTTCCTACTGATCACATCAAATCTCAAAAAAGAGGTTTATATCCCCAGATGGTATTATTTCCTTTTGTTACAGATCTACCCTCCTAATATCTTTCCTCTCTGTGCTGATTAATACAGGGGTAACAATCAGAATTCATAATATGGTATTCAAATTTACAGAATTAACTCAGTTGCCTGAGTGTGCATCATGTGCTAAACTGTAAACTAAACCCATTAGCTGGAATTCTTAGTTTACCAAGCCAGCAACTTCTTAGCATAGGACTCTGTTTAGAAACTACTTTCTAACACTTTGCTGCCATGGTCAGGCTATATCGGACTGGCGCTAGCTGGTATCATTCCTTGCACCCTTCCCCACTGAACTTGAATTAGCAGAAAACTGAACTAAAATAATACTGTATTTGTCATGTGTCTGTTTCAGATCACTGAAATCTGGTGACTTCTGTTCAAACAAAGTAATGGGTGATAAAGCCTAACTGATTGTCCAGACCTCAAGGATGTCCTTGAATGATGTTGGTACCGCAAGGCAAACATCACTTTAACATTGGGGCAATTAAGAGCGGCTTAATTTTTTCTCATTTATGGGCTTGTGTTAAGATGAAAATAAGGACATAGAACATAGCAGGAAAAATATTGCCAAGACGCATTTAGGCTATGAGTTAAGTGCTGGCGGAGAAAAGCTTGTTATTATATTCAAAACACTATCCAACAACCAACTGATTGGGATAGCCTTATTCATAATAAATTCAGAGTCACTCTTCAGCATTTCTATGATCTAATTTATACATCACAAAAACTCAAGATAATTTGTTTGGTTTTAGCTTAGCAGATCGTAACTTATACCGGTTCATTCACATCACATGAACTGTGCCCATTCTGCCTTACTAAAAGAAAAAAAGTGAAATAAACCTGTCTTAATTCAAGTATGTGAAATCGCATGTGTAACCTTGAGCCATAGTATAATGATCCAATATTGTCAATGGCAAGAACTATCATGTGAAGTGTACCCTGAAATTTCCTCTGATAAAAATAACTTTGCCCTGAAATAAGATGGAATCATTTTTTGCAGTGAACAGCACTATATGAAAACAAACAGGAAAAGTCCCAGTAAAAATACAAACATTTCTAATTATCAGCAATTCTTGGTCAGTTCCAATTTCACTCAGAAGTTCTCATCACTTCTCATCCGGAAGCAAAAAATAATATCCAGAATTTATGGAAGAATGTATACATGGAACAAATAAAATGATGGAGTAGACTGTGGGGAGTGGGAAACAAGGAAGGCTGCAGTCTGAATTAAAGTTGTGTTGGACCAGTCATGTCACGACTCTACCATTTCAATTCCACACCATCCTTTTGCAGTAGAATTAATTAAAAGGTAAAAGACAGGAAGAAAAGGGAAAGAGAATTTCTCATTTTTTTCTGGTAACTGTGAGTTTATTAGTGCAACAGTGTTAGAATATTCATTTCTATGTCGATCTATTTGAAGCTGTTTAAAATCCCTACTCAACAGTAATAAGTTTGATACCACACTGATGTCGTATGAAAATAGTGTCCTCTGCTTATTAGAAGTGGAAAGCTAAGGATACTAATTGCAAAAATATGTCAAAAGCATTAAGGGAGGTTTGCTGGCTATGAAGTGCTACGAATTAGCACAGAAGGAAGCAGAAAAATTCAAAAGGGAGATGAAGTGCTTTGCCTTGGGAAAGCACACAGTGCATGTCTGAAACTATGAATAGACTTTATTTATTACATTTATATGCTGTCCATCTCACTCTCCAAAGCGACTCTTCATGTTGTACATTTAGCTATATAGCCCAGTAGGTTTGATTTGTTTCTCTAATTGTCTATAGTCTATTTCATCCATCCATTATTCTTCATTTGAATTTCACTTTTCCTACAGAGCACTCAGAGCAATATACAGTATATGACCCTCAATCTATTTTATCCTACAGGTATGTGGTGAAGATTAAACAAACTCCAAAAATCAGCCAGTGATTTTTGTGGCTGAATGAGAATTTGAACTGGGGTCTTCTGGTACAACCTCATTGTTACACTATATTGGCTATTGTTTATTTTCTCTTTTATTTCTTGCCCTACTACTTAGTTAAATCACTCTACCAAAAGAGACATTGATTGAGAGTTAACACATCTTGGTGCCCATCAGGTTCCATATTTCATTGCCATACCCATTCTATTCTTACTCTGAGAGCCTATATTTTTTGCTACTGTCTGTCTGTGTCAATGTTTGTTATTGATCCTCTGTTATTGATCCTCTGTTATTGATCCTCTGTTGCCTCTGTTGTAACAAGGCAACATCAATATCTGCAAATGATTATTGATAATTGCTAGAATGGAGAATAGTAGCAACTACCATTGGCATACTCAGTAATTTTTCCCTGTTGAAGAGAGTGAAGGTCCATTGTAGGAAAAGAACATAGTGGCCTTGTTCAAGGGTATCGCTAAGCCTCATGTGGCATTGTCATAGCTGAACTTAATTGGTTGCAACCATTTTTTCTATCTATTTTTGTCTGTCTTCTCAATAACCTCAAATATCTTCTGTAGTCATTTAAACCATGGGTCTCCAACCTTGGCAACTTTAAGACTTGTGGACTTCAACTCCCAGAATTCCCAGATAGATAGAATTCTGGGAGTTGAAGTCCACAAGTCTTAAAGTTGCCAAGGCTGGAGACCCCTGATTTAAACAACTGACTATTCTTTTAAACAAATGACTGTGCCCTCAAACAAATCATCACTGTCTTCTGCCTACAAGATCTCTGAAGAAGTAGCATAGGGGAAATTCTGATTTCCTAATAAAAGTGTAGAAGTCTCTTAATATCTAATGCAGAGAGCAGGCAGTGCAAAGACTGCCCTCTTCCTCCCTGGTCTCTGGTGTATTCGTAGCACCTCCAATCAATAGTTTCTCAGGCTAATAGCTTTGGCAAAATACATGCCAAAGGAAATAAGTCTTTAAAAGAAGTCCTTCAGGCCACAATTCATATGGAAGATAAGTTAGAGTGAAGGCAATAGGATTAGACAGATGACACATCACTCTATAGCAAGGCAGGATAATTTGTGGCTACAATGAAAAATACATCAGCAGAGTACTCCACGTGCCACAGGAAAACTTTGGGGCAAAAAAAGATGGAACCAGGTTCTGGAGGGGAAGCATGATAGATAGATAGATAGATAGATAGATAGATAGATAGATAGATAGATAGATAGATAGATATAAATAGATTAGATAGATAGATAATAGAGATAGAGAGATAGAGAGAAAAGTAGATAGATAGATAGATAGATAGATAGATAGATAGATAGATAGATAGATAATAGATAGATAATAGATAATAGATAGATAATAGATAGATAGATAGATAGATAGATAGATAGATAGATAGATAGATAGATAGATAGATAGATAGATAGATAGATAGATAGATAGATAAACTTTATTGTCACTTTGAATGTACACTATCAGTATACATTAAAATGAAATTTCGTTGCATACAGCTCTCAAAGGGTCACCACCTCTAATATACACTACATAAACAGGAAAAAATAAATACAAAATTATGCATTATCCACATATATGACACAGAGAAACAACAATGTGATATTGTACTCTAACCTATGATGATAGTCTTGGGAAAGTTGCAGCTTTAGTCTGCCCTAAACTATTTTTGGAAGATAATTTCTAGGTTACTGCTTTTTTTTTTCTTTTAAAGTTAAAACCGGTCTTGTGAATGGTCCAACCCCTATTTCAGTATACATCTTTTTAAGGAGCTAGACATGAGAATTTCCATCAGGAAATGCTTAAAAATATTAGTGTAAGGTCATATTGGGTGCAATCTTATTAGAGTGGATTCTGGAAGGACAGACTAGTTTTTTGACCCTAATCTCCCTCACTTTCTTTACACTAATGTATATTCTTCTCCCCTGCAGTTTTATCTTTTTCTCTATGGAAAGACCTGCTATACAAGAGGAGACCGAAATAATTCTTGATAAACGAAAATAACAAATCCATTTCATCATTTCAAATGTTAAACCATACTACACATAGGATGTTCTCCCACTGTGTAACACAAGGCAATTGCTTTTATTACCTCTCTCCCAGATCAGAGGTAGCTGTGAAGAACTTGATGGCACGGATCAAACTCACATTTCAGCTTGCTAGAAAGACACATTGATAAATGGCAGTTTCTAAGGAGCAGATGCTATTTTTTTTAAAGATTGTTGACTGTTTTCTTTCTTCATTTGTTCCAATGGTAATTATATTAATCATACCTGTAATCATAAAGATGATGACTAATATTCACATTATTTTACAAAATATTCCTTTCTTGGGATACTCCCTTGGCATATTTGGGTATTAAAGCTGCAGAGATAAATTTAACCAACAAATAATAGGACAGATCCTTGCCTCAAGAGGCTTATAAACTGAATCTAACAAGGAAGACAACAGAACAACCAAAAGGACTATTCAACAGAATAATGTGTACTGAATAAATAAGTTTGATTTACTATTGGGCATGGGGATTAAGGGACTAAAACTAGGGATACAATACCAGCAAAGTGGTTTGTGAGGAAGGATTTGAAAAGAGATGACAATTTAGCAATTTAGAGAGGCAACATGTTCAGATGTTCATGCTCAATAAATGTTCAGGTTGCAAATGCAAATAAATGGGGAAGAAGTTGAATAAGTACTTTTTTTGGCTCAAAAATTTATGGAATGATAGCTGTAGCTGTGAAATAACAAGATGTCTGCTATTTGGGAGAAAAATGATAAAAGATCTAGACAACATATGAAAGTGCAGGGACATCAGACTAACAACAAAAATACACTTTCTCAAGGCTATTGTTTGTCCACTTGCAACATTATGAATGGAGAATTGCTAGGAAGAGAAAGTAAAGCTGAACAAAGAAAAATGGATGACTTTTAAACTCTGGTGTTGAAGAAAATTGTTGAGAATAGCTTAGATCAGAGGTTCATAAACTTCTTGCCATCAAATCTCACTTTAGTATAATCTTAATGTACATACCTCCCCTAAAATTCCAAACACTAAAATGAACACAAACGAACAATGAAAACAATCCAATGAAAGTTTGGGAAAAGTGAATTTATTGTTACAATGTACAGCAAAAATGTTCTTTGTACATCCCTTGGACTCTGCATCTTCACAAGGGAGATAACACTTCACACTTTGAGAAACCCTGCCTTAAACTATAAGAAGAACTACAGTTCATGTGGTATATCTAAACTGCTCAGTGGAAGCCATAATAGTGAAGTTAAATTAGATATTTTAGATACATAACATGAAGGCAGAAGTTATTGTATAAAACTGATGGCACACAGATAAGCATATTAGAAACTGTTAAGGGCAGACAATTCAGGAAAATGATGTCCATTGGATCACAAAGTCAGAGGCAATTGAATAACTGCAGAACAGCTATACATACTATTACCATTTATTCAACATTCAGTCAATTTTTGTAGGCTGAACAGTTTATGGAGCACTTAATGTAAAGTTAAATCATCTTTTTAGAAAACATACGGTAGCTTACACCGAACAATTTAAGCTACTGATCAAGTAGCTTAAGACATCCATCTTTAAAGTAAAGCTTTTGCTGTATTACAAAGATAAATATCTTCAGAAATATGAGTCATGTCTTCCATTTGTAAAATTGCTTAATAGGTTTTTAAAAAGAAACACACGGGCAGTTGGCTTCTGCTTCCTGAAATTCTAACTAAGCTATATGGTTGTAAATATTACTTCTTAACGCCAGCTGAGAGGGGGAGGATGTGGGGGGGCAATTTCTGTATGTTATGCATTTTTAAGCAAAGACATCTACCTCACTTCTCAGTGCTATGTGGGATTGGAAACTAGAATAGAATAGAATAACAGAGTTGGAAGGGACCTTGGAGGTCTTCTAGTCCAACCCCCTGCTTAGGCAGGAAACCCTACACCACTTCAGATAAATGGTTATCCAACATCTTCTTAAAAACTTCCAATGTTGGAGCATTCACAACATCTGGAGGCAAGTTGTTCCACTGATTAATTGTTCTAACTGTCAGGAAATTTCTCCTTAGTTCTAAGTTGCTTCTCTCCTTGATTAGTTTCCACCCATTG
>QLTV01004237.1:1341552-1380292 GCA_003457575.1 Thermophis baileyi | reverse complement strand
ATGAACATCAAGGCTTTTGGAGATACTTTTGTAACCCTTTCCAGCTTCATGCAAGTCAACAATTCTTGATCGTAGGTCTTCTGAGAGCTCTTTTCTGCGAGGCATGGTTCACATCAGACAGTGCTTCTTGAAACCAGTAAACCCAAACCAGGTGTGTGTTTTTAAAGGGCAGGACAGCTGTCAGCCACACATCCAATATCATCACACTGATTGGAGTCAAGGTTGGCTCACTCCTGGCTCCAATTAGCTCTTGGAGAAGTCATTGGGCTAGGGGCTCACATACTTTTTCTTCCCTGCACTGTGAATGTTTACATGTTATGTCAATTAAACCATGGCAACATCTAATGTTTGTGTAGTATTATTTTAAGCAGACTGTGTTTTTCTATTGTTGTGACTTAGATGAAGTTCAGAGTACATTTTACGACCAATTCATGCACAACTCCACGTAATCCTAAAGGGTTCACATACTTTTTCTTGCAACTGTAGATGTACTTAGGTTGACCGTAAAACCAAATTTTAAAAAAGAGGTCAGAGAAAGAATTTAGAGAAAATTTTAATGTCAAAATTAATAAACTCTCCTTCAATTGTCTCTTTATATAGGCTCATACAATATTAAAGAATTTTCGAGGAATAGATGGTGACATCAGACATTAGATTTAATTTATTATACTGATTAGTTGTGGTCACTTGAGGATGAAATAAAACAGCAAATGCAACTGCATTAGAGATTGGAAAAAGTAGCTTCAGATAGTTGCATACAAAGTTAGGATTCACATTTAGAAGTAAAATAACCATCAGGAAAACAACTATTTCATTATTGGTAATCAGTAGATCTCTCAGATGAATTATTTACAATGTATGTTCACAATTTTGCTGGACATGCTCAGAATGGCTTCTAGCAAATGTGTGAACCTGCAGGCTCTTTGTGTATTTATGAGTGATTGAAAGACTATACAAAATGATGAAATCCGTTGCATATAAAGAAAACATTTATAAAATGTTTTATAGATGGCACCTCCCACCAGCAAGGATTGCAAAAATGTACTCTAATGCATCGCCGGAATGTTGGAAGTGTAAACACAACACAGGAACATAAAAAAAAAAATACTGGCAAAGGATATAGAAATGGATCGAAGAAATAACAAATCAATACATAGAAATGAAACCGGAATTATTTTTGTTAGGGATATTTACGGGAAATCAGGATAAAAAGACGCAATACTTAATTCTACACATCATCATAGCAGCAAGAATAATATTCGCACAGAATTAGAAGAACAATAATATATTAACAGAGAACTGTGTGATCAAAAAAATCTTAGAGTGTGCAGAGATGGATAGGCTTACTAAAGAAACGAATGATGAAGAAGAATCAGAATATTATAAGATATGGGATGACTGGTATAAATGGTTAAACAATAGATCTATAGGTTAGGAACGATGATTTTTAAGATGGTATAGAAGTAAGAAAAGGCGCTTAGTAACAGTAAAAATGAAATATCCCTGTATTAAAATAGTACTATTGTAAAATTGATATATTAGTAAGGAAAATACTATTGTATAACATAAAGAGAAAATTATGTAAGGACTGATTTATATGTTCATATGTTTATATTATATGTATATATCATAAGTTTATCTAAATGTAAATTGAAAAGAGGGACAAACGAACGTGAAATGGATGTAAATGAATATGGGATAATTGTCAAATAAGTAGATTGTAAAAATCTTTTTTAACAAAAACGTTTAATAAAAATTTAAATAAATAAAGGAAATTTCTACAAGAAAAAAAAAGAATGTTATGGAATGATGAATCCAAGATTGAAATATTGGATACAATTGTCAACAATATGTGAGAAGAGTTGGAGAGCGATAGATAAACACATACACACACACACACAATAAATATGGGCTCCCGGTGAACAAAAATGATTGTGGCTTGAGTCTTTTGTTTTTTGAGTCAGAGGGATTCAGTTAACGTCAAGCAAGCTTGTCTCCATTTCTGTCCACCACGGATGCTAATATTTGCTCGTTTTTGCACGTTATTTTAATTTCATGGTAAAAAAATGTGGATTCACTTTTGACTCCAGGAGAGGTGTTTGCTCAGAATGCAAAAAAGATCAACAGTGTCCAATGCAATTTCCCTGTGGGTTTTTGATGGGTACATTTTAGCTTTGTACAACTTCTGAACCAGGATATTTCGTTTCCCTGAAAGTCAAGGATGGGCTAAATATAGCCTTCCTCTCTTGCCATGTGACTCATTTTGGATTATTAATTCTAATCGAGAGGAAATAGCCAGGAAACGGGCTAACTGCCTGCACCAGCTTGGAAATCTCATTGTCCGCGTTTTGTAAGAAGCAGCGGTGTGACTTGGACCTCAGGGTTGTATAAATTCAATTGGCGTAGGGGTGGGGAGTGAGGAGCATGGACACCTTCTACTCGTGATGGATTTAATTATCAAAATGACTAATTATTCCATTAAGGTAAGTGCTCGGCTAGGTGATACAATAAAAATTTATATATATATATATAAATATATATAAAAAAGCTTCTCTATTCTCCTAAAAAAAAAAAAGAAAGACTATACCCAACCTCTGCCCAAATTCCATGACAAAACTGCTTACTCCTAGAGTTGTAAATAATTCCTTAAATGTAATTATCAGTAGTTGTTGAAATACATTTGGATAGCATTAATAAGGTTGATAAGACACTGGCAGCACAGAAGCACTGGTGTCAATATTCCTAAATTCCCGAGCATTCTTTGTACTATATCCTTTAACCATCCATCAATCCCAGGTTTGTAGAATCCTTCACACTTTAAAAAATGGCTTACTTTGTATGTCGAGAAGGCCATGTGAAAACTGTAGAACTGTAGTCCTTACTCCACATTCCATCTCTGTACGATTTCCACTGTAACTGCAGATATCAAATCTCCTTGCTCAGCTACTTAATCTCTTTTAAGGAGGCATGTGAAAAATGTTTTGCCAGACTGTAGTTATAATTGGACGATGCTACTGGTGTGAATTATTATTTTTAGCGGACTTAGAATATTTTGTTTTTATAGCTGCTGATTAAGGTTGTAATAGCTGTAAATCATCTTAAGCAATGATGTGCAAGAATAAAGTGAGCAAAGGGTTAAGATGCAACAAAGATTTTAAGTCCAAGTCTTTGATAGCTAGATACTTCTCTATTGCATATTGATTTGCATGTATATACTGTATATTAGAGGAAGCAGTTGCAACTGTTTCATTCTAAAATTTAATATTCAATTATAGTTTCACTGAATTTTACTGTACATTTTCCCAATGTGATAAAGCACAGAAAGTCAGATTGCATACATGTAGAATCTGTTTTGGTTTTGACTAGAATTAAGGAATTCTGAGTTTGCACATCTGTCAAATACCAGAATTAAATGGAGTGCCTAGCCATCCCGCATAAAAATCCATTCCTAGTCAGCTTGAACTTTATTTTCGTATAATAGTTTACAGCTGATGGAGAACCAATTTGTTTGCTGCTAAACTGAGAATTCGAATAAGTAATTTTAGAAAACGTAATTTTATTGCAAGAGTACTGAAATGTGTTGGTTGAGAATAGATGAAAGGCTGTAAGTCACCCAATGATTCCGAGTCTTCTCAGCCTGACATCTTAAGAACTAAACCTTAAAAACCCAGTTTGTTTGAAAATCTAACCTGATCCTCTAATCAAATCTATATCCCATTTTGAGAATAATGTAGTTTTGCAGCCCGCATACACTAAGCAAATAAAACACTCTTCTATGCTATCTTTTAGTCTGATATTTTACAGAAGGTATTCTGATGTTGGTAGTTATGGGGAAGGTTAAAGGATTATAATAGGTACTAAATCTGCTATGCCCTGCCCCTAGCAATCTCTGTCTGTCTGCTTGCTTATTGAGATTTTTGCAAACATTATTTTAAGTATAGCTCCACAGGAAGAGGGAATAAGGTACTTTCATTTAAATAGGATTTTATAGGCACTCAGTATAGAACTGCACATGCATATAGTTCTATATCTCTATTTCACTTTAATGCATGAACTTAACACACATTGCATGCTCTGTTTTGCAGGTAAAATTAGACAGGCATAACTTTTCCAGATTAATTAATGCATACAGCTATTGCGATGCTGAACATCATCTCATAGAAACTGTTTCATACAGTTACACCCTTTTGAAAAAATAACTCATTTTTGTTATTTACTCTAAACTATACCCATACCTGCCTTCTGTCTACAATCTACCGAAATAAATTCTTTCTTACACAGGGCCGATGCAGCCTTGGATGATATTGCCCCAGAAATGAGCTCCCCCGAACCATATTTTTGTCCCACCCATAATCACTGGGACGTGTTCCTTCTTGTAGCCAGGGGGTTGGGCCACTTCTGCTCAAACTTTTCAAAGAAATGTTTGTCACTGAAGGGTCCACTGTGCACAATAGCATCGAGGATGAAGCAGAGTGCCACCACCATACCAGTGACAAGGCAGAAAGGCAGGAATGGTTTAAGATGTTGCCAGAATTTGTTCATGATGTTTTGGAAAGATACCCAAGCCCAACTCCAGTAAAATTATCTTGATCTGACCGTCAAAGCATAGAAAAAGAAAAGCACAAACATATGCGGAAGTAGAGGCAGGCTGCAGAATAGATAATCCCAATCTGGTTTCCGGGCAAAAAATTAAAATAGGAGGCAACCAGTCCAACTTGAGATAGCAGAATAAATTGAAGATGTCCCTTTATCGGAAAGATTATATTTGTCTTAATCTTAAGAGAATCAAGTAGTGCTGGAGAAAATATGCTGCCAGTTCTTCCTATGCAATTATCCAGAGTGGGAAAAGATCAGCCAGAGTGGATGTCAAGAGATTAAGTTTCAGATGCTTCTAGTGCCAGTTCACTCTCTCTGCTTACTTTCCATATAGTTCCCAACTCTACTTCATATTCCATTAACAGCAAGCAGGCCAGGAGTAGTCTTCCTGCAGCCTGGTATATGCATGGGGCGTCTGTATTCTTCCTCTGCTATGGTTTCCCTTCGTCTTTGAACCAGGCAGAATCTCTGAAAAGGCGCGCTCTGCGGCAAGCATTATAAGCTCTTCAGTGGCTGCAAGAGCTGAATCAGTGGTGCCTACAAGCATACTGGCACATAGCCTATTTTGCTAAGTGTTGGAGGGGGCATAAGTGCACATGGCCATAAAAAACATCTGTTTCTATTAGCACTGATGTCACTCAAAGACTTGCTTTAATCTTATGCCATCAAGTCTGAAAAATATGCCAGGACACATCTGTGTTTTTTTGGAACTACCGAATTGGGCAAGACCCTCAGAATTAGCCATATATCAAGACTAAAGCCAGATAAATAGTACTTAGAATTCGTATCATACTTTTTTGCTATACAAAATGCCTCATGTAATTTTCATAGCCATTCTGCAGAGTGGAGCAGCACTGCCATTATTCCTATTAAACAAATCTTGGAAGAAAGTGAGGGAAATTATGGTTATTTTAAAGCTATTTGGTGAATGCAGAGTTTTGCACCACCAGGAACGTGTCAGTAGAGTGTGTCAAAACAGCCAGTTCTGTTGTAGGAAATGTCTGTTGCTTTATAGAGTGAAGAGCTGTGTCAATTTTTAAGATGTTTATCTCTCAAACAACTAGGTAATTAAGAATATGTGAGAAAATTAAAATCAAAGAAGTTTCTGACAAACAAGCAGAACAGTTTCATAAAAAAAAATGCTAACTCAGCCATTCGCTGTGGCAACAGCTTATGCTTTTAGCTTGCATAACAGCTTGCAGAAAGTCTGCATTACCACCTCTAGATAAACAAACAAACAAACAAACAAACAAGGTGCAGATAGTCTTCAACTGCCGACCATCTGTTAAGGAACTGTTTGAAATTACAATGGTGCTGAACGAAGGGACTTAAACATTGTACTCAAAGTTCTGACTGCTGTAATGACCCTGTGCTCACATGGTCACAATTCAGGAGCTTGACAATTTGCCCACCCTTACAACCGATCTCGGGGATGCTACAACTGCCCCCACCAGCCTATCTCCCCCACCCAATCCTGTCCTACTTGGGCCTACTTTCCACTTGGCACAGCCCCTACAGACCTTGGTCTGTTCCCTGTCACACTGAGTCCCACACCCTTGGGCCAGCCCCGATGGGCCTTGCTCCACTTATCTCTTCCAAAAACTGCCTTTCCGAAAGAGAATCAGCCTGTGTGCTCTGCAGCTTTCCTATACAGAAACTACCTGGTGCCATGCTGGAAGCATGTACTATTTTGGAAGCAGTCACAATTCTCACAATTCAAAAATAGCGGTCATTTCCAAAATGGCACCCACTTCCAAGATGGCACTAAGCAGCTTCTATATAGGAAGGCTGCTGCGTGGCACACATCAGCTGACTCTCTTTTAGAAAGGAGATCTCCAAAGATCACTTTTCCAACAGAATGTCCAGCCGATGTGCCACACAGGCTTTTACAGAGGCCGCCTCGCACCATTCTGGAAGTGGTTGCCATTCTTGCAATCTCTCAGAAGGACACGATTTTCCAAATTGCATGATTTGGAAAATCACTCCTCTCTGAGAGATTGTACAGTGCCCACTCCAAAACATACAAGGCTGTTTCTGCAGGAAGACTGCAACATCGCATTGGCTGGGCACTCTTTTGGAGGTCAGAAGAAGTCAGTGGAGCAAGGCATGACAGGGGCAGGAGGCCCAAGTGGAACCCAGTGGGGCAGGAAGCTGTGCAAAAGAGTGCCTTGAGGGTGGGAGAGGCAGTGAAAACCCATTACAGCCAGAGTGAGCAGGGGAGGTGCATAACAGTAACTAAAGCATTAGTCTTAATTGACAGTTACATTGCTAGACTGCTCTAATTCATAAATCTGTTCTTCATTTGGTCCATGCTATTAACAACAAACCTTCTATTTTATTGCAGCTGCAATTCACAGAAACCACTAGAGATTTAGGAAATGCCAAGGGGGACAGGGAGTGGAGAAGAGGAATGTGCTAATTACAGCTCAGGTTTGTCCTAGTTCTTAGGAGTAGAACAACAAACAGTCTTTTGAAATCTCAACAATCTAATTCCCAAATCCACACTAGCATTATTGTTGGGGCATAATAAGACACAAAATACGTTTTGTTAGTATCACTGTATTAAAAATTTAAGGAGTCAATACCTGAAATTCAGTAGTCTATTGTCAAAAAGGAAATATAATTCTGAATGGTAATACTCTGCTAAGGGAACCCATCATTCCCAAACTGACACCAAAACTAGGATTTTCAACTTCACATACAACATGGCAAGACTGATGCTACATGAGTCAAGTGACATCACTTTCAAAATGTATTTTTCATAACATTGCCTTGATTTCAGTCTCTTGGTTTTTCTCATTTTTCTTTTCTACTTGCAGGACTTTAAGAATTTTGGATTAACAACTTCCTTCTCTACATGAAAAATATGGAAGGGCAGATAGCTGAAAGCTTTTGAAATTATGTCTACATTTAAAAAATAAAATCAACATTTTGTATAGATTTAAATCAAAATGACACCAGTAAAATCTGAATATAGACATACATTAATTACCAATTCATTAATTCAATCTCTTAGTTTGAAAAGTTTGCTTTACAGTATTATTTTTGCCCATATTAATATCATGGGTATATTCACTTACTCTTTGCGTTGCTCAGCTAAGGAACTGCCACGGGTCAGTGCAAACATATCAAACTCTTCTTCCAGTTTGCTGGAATTAGTGAGGGATTGTAAACCTGAACTGACACTGTTAGAACCGAGATCTACAAGGCAAAGGACAGCAAGGTATCATCTAGAATGTTACAAATATATGAAGATGTAATGAACCTATCAATCTAAAAAGGAAGAATCAAGCTTTCTTGCATGGAGGGGGCAAATTTTCCAGATGAAGAAAGCATTAGAAAGATCTACTGTGACTTCTACACAGCATGCATTTGGGCAAAGATGGCTATCAGGTTTTCAATAATTTCTCTGCCTATTACTGCTTGTGTTGGCCTACATTCAAACAATGTTGTTGTTTTTTTAAATAGGAGGGAAATAGTATAAAAACTAGAGAGAGCTCGCAAAATGACCAGAATTCTGAATATGAATGGGGAAAAGAATTTTATAGTTCCTACAAACTCAACGAAGGTACTTACCAATTCCTGCAAGCTGAGATGAAAGTGTATCGGCAGTTTCAGGAACTTTTTGTGCTGGTGTGACACTAGGTCCCATGTCAAGCATACTGTTTTCATTCTGTGTGTCATTTTGTTGCTTGGAAAAAAAAAAGAAAGAAAATGCATTTTGCTGATCTTGGATTACTGTGAAGAATTACAGCATTTCTTCCAAAACATGCCTCCCAATTCACTGATCATGTGTTCTGATTTGTTGGGGAAATCCAACCAAGGATATGGAAGCCTCAGAAAAGGGTGATACGAATGAAAAGTTGCTACACAAGGTCCCTTCCAACTCTGTTATTGTTACATGAAACAGTCAGTTAAAAAGGATGTTACTGTTCTAACAAGGAAAAAAAATAAAGAAAAGGCCACCCAATGTTCAAAGGAACTCTCCCACAAGCATTTCCTGGGGCATCTTAAGACTTCAATACACAGCTGGCTGGAGAATTCTGGGAGTTGAAGTCCAAAAGTCTTAAAGTTGCCAAGTTTGAGGACCTCTGCTTCAATACATGACAGACTTCATGCTTCCAATATAGGTTCTACCATGCAATCAGTGAAAGTCTGTGGGCTCCCTGGAGTTGAAGTTTATGCCATGCTATTAAAGGATGGTTATGAAAGTATGTGACAAATATGACAAGTCTAATGTACACAAATAAAAAAAAGTGTTTCTAGGATGAGATGAAAACATTATTCATTATCTCAAACTATTCCCTACATTGACTGGCTGTTCTTGTCCATTTCTATCTGGAAAAGCCAGAACTGAATCTAGGATCTTTGGCACAGAGTACACAAACTCTTCCCTTGAACCACAGCTATTACCCTAGTTTAGGATTAGTCCAAACAACCAGGTGTACTAATGAACAATCCTCCTAGAATCTTTCTCTAAATCTAGTCAATGCAAAACTTAGTTAAATTTTATGTATCATAAACTGACATGCATCCTGAATCATAAAGTGATATACATCCTGTGTTGGAAACATTTTAGCACCACCAAATGGAAGTAAGTTCACCAGCAAAATGCCACTAGAACTTTTAACATCTTTATCACTTTTAGATGGGGAAAAAACCTAACTATAAATATTTGAAGCCAGGAAGGACTATACAAAATAAATTCAAGTATGGTGCTGCAGCCACTAGCTATTTTATCTCATTCTCTAGCAATATCAATAATATGACCTCATGAGCATGCTTTGAAGGAGTGACAGAGTGGTTCAGTGGTCAAAGAATTGCACTAGGACTCAGGATCCCAGGATCAAGTCCAACCTCAGCCAAGGAAATTTATCGATAATTTTAGGCCACACACTCTTTAAACCCAAGCTACCTCTCTGGGTGGCTTTGAGGGTGCAGATTGGTAAAGGGAGTGCCATGTATGCTCCACTGAGTTTTTGGAGGAAAAGGTGGGCTCTAATTCAAACAAACTTAAGTAAATGCTGAAATACCTTTGCAGGCTGGCCAGATCGGACCCGTTCAAACCTATGAGAATCAATGAGATAGTTTCAATGGAAAACAGCAAGCCTGATTTACATATAAAAGAGAAGGGAAAGAACAAGGGAAAAGGAAAGATGATCTCAGAAATACCGTTCGTGGCGCAGGAAAATATTGTTGAGGTTGTCATTGACGATGAGCAGCTCCTCAGTTAACTGTTCATTAAGGATGCGGGGAATCAGCTCCAATATACGCTGCTGCATGGCTTTACACGTCCGATTCAGTTCCTACCCACAGAAGGAAGGTACAAGTTATGAGAACAGAACCAAAGAAACTAGGTTTAGAAGCAACTGCTAATAACTAATCCGTTAAAAATCTATGTTTGCTCATCCAGGTCATGAATCCAAAAAATAGTTTTTTGGGGGTGGGTTAAGGCTCATCTCAGTGATTGCTAGGTTGAACTAAATGAAATCCTTATATAAATAGCAACAATAGTAGATGTCACATTTCAGCACTTCCTACCTGGAGCAGTTCAAGGTCAGAAGGTTCAGTTTGTCCTGGCACTAATTCTGTTAACATCTCAGACATTACTTTTACATTTCCATTCACCACTTCCAATTCACTGCGTAATTTTCCAATCTGAAAACAACAATAGAGGCATTTTCTAAGCATTCCATTACTGATGAACATGTTGCCTTAATTTGTCAAACCAATACTTTATCCAGTGAGTATAGTCTGGTTGCCCTTGCCTATAAAATTTTCTGTTTTGTTAGGTGTGATAATTTAAGCATAAATAAACTCAGTATTTTCCTACTCCCTTCCTGGATATTTTCAGGAATCTCCTCGAATTAATTTTAGATTTTGAGTTAACAACACTTACTCCTCTTTTACCTTGAATTCTTCAACTCTATGGTTAGACAATTGCAAATAGCTACAGGAGCTGAGTTTGTCCTACCTGCTACAATAAATAACTAGAATTTTGTCCCCAGTGTTATGTCATTATAGTCAGTATAACCTAAAGACTAACAGCTAAAAGTGGAAGCTAAGAAGCATCACTTCAAACTTTGCAGATAAGTTATGAATAGATGACAAAGGGTGTGACATATGTACTAATGGATGTGGTCTTATTTGTTTTTAAATGTTTTTATACTGACCATCTGAAATGCAAAAAAAGACAAACTATCCTCTCTGTATGACAAATGGTAATAGGATTGCAGACAATTTACCATCAGCCCAGGAAAGAGAGGGAACCTTATATCTGCGTGATATTGTTACATGCGCTGCTTGCTCTTTCAGACAAACATGTCCTTTGACACTGGTCCATAAGTGTGTGTGTGGATTCCTTTTTTCAGAAACTTGCCATAATGAAATAGAAAGGGATGGCCTTCAACAAGAAACCCTCTTATATATAGGGAAGGGAGTGGTTCGTGTTGCTCTTACCTGGTCTGGCGTAGGTGTGATAGAGGCATCAGCTGCAATTTCTGGAACTTGTGGTAAAGATACAGGGTGCAGGATTGAATCTATCGCTTGAGGAGAATCTGCTGATGAAATAACTCCTGACTGGGCATCTGGTGGCGTGTATACAGTCTAAAGAGAAATCCATAAAGGAGAGGAAGAACAGTTCAGTTATTTCTATGGTATTAAAAAAAAAATCTGCCCAGTATATTATATGCTGTTTTTCTTACCCACAATTATGGTGTTTTCTTTTTATCTAAGTAATGAGCCAGTGCTGCAGCTCAAAGTGTTTCCCATTCCCCTTAATATTTCTCTGTGGCTTCCAAAGCAGTCACTGCAGCCTGGCTCTTTCCATTTCTCTGCATGAGCAGCGAGCAGCAGATAGGATGAAATACGTTGCTTTTCAAAGCAAAGCAGATTTTTCAATTAGATTGTGTGATTTGGGAGAAATGTGCAAAACTGCATAGGCAGTTTGTGTTCAGAACTCTCAACTATGTCTTACAAAGGTTACAAAGCCTGTTTCTTAAATTCTGTATAGTTCTTAGACTTTGATTATGATAGCAATAAATTCCCCTTTGAATCCAAGGGATCTGCTTACTTTCACTACACTTGATGTATCTTGCCATACAGCTCTTTCATTTTTTTTTTAACATATATCAGTTTGGAAAGGGGAAAAAATGGGAACGAATCAACATCACTGTTTCTAAATATCTCCAAGATATATTTCATATAATAGTATTCATATAATATTTTGCTCTAGTATTTGTAATGCAAATAAAGAATTATTGTGCATTAAACATTTACCCTCTGGGGTGTATGGATGGGTGATAGCATATCTAGATCTGTCATGGGAAACTCCAGGCCTTTTCTCCTCAGGTCCTCATAAACAGTCACAACCCCAGTCAGGTCCGGTGTACTACGAAAGGCATCAGCCCAGGACTATAAAGACAGAATAATCATTACAATTTTTCATTTTTAAATTCCTGTGTGATTTTTTTTTAAAAAGCATGAACATTATGATTCTGTTAAACATGCAAGAAAAGCAGACTACGCATCAAAAGCAGAGAACAGTTACCAGATTTGAACATTCTGTTGTACCCTGGACATTTCAGCTTTTAAAAAGTTTTTGGATGCATGGGCTGGTCAGAGTCTAAATACTGGAATGATCTGATAAATATTAGATTTAGCATACATGGCTGTTAGAAAACCTGATTTTAACTTTTTAAAAATGTTTATTAAATTTGTTCGCCACCCATCTTACCACAATGTTAAGTTTCTAGCCCCTATGACTGTAGGCTTGTAACTTGTAAGCTACTCTAGCGGAGATCTAAAAGAAACAGTAGGTTTCATGAGTTAAAAAGGTAGCTTCAGACTGTTGCCTGTGTTTTGCCTCTTACCATGAACAGTAACATAATTATTTATACAAAATAAGGTCTGATATTATTTATAATTATTATTTTATACAAGATAAGGTCTGATATTATGCAAATTGAATACATCTACAAGGTACATAACATGTTTCAGATTTCACTTATCTTCAGGAAACCAAGCATGGATAGAAAGTTTACTTCTATTTAATAAGCAGATTACATACTGGCATGAAAATAATCCGGGTTTGTGGTTTAGGCAAAGTAACTGTTCTCATACATGGAGGGCCCTCTGAAAGACAGAAAGATTGACAGGGATGCACTTACTTGGATGAGGGTCAGCACCTTATCATGTACAATGGCTGGAGGATTGTTTTTGGGAAGTATGGTTCGTACTAATACACCTTCTACAAAATCCTGGCTAGCAACCAGTATTTGAAAGCGATGGCCACAGTTTTTGACACATGTCTCAAGGACCTGCGAAATCAAACAAGATGCATTAGAAATTACTTCTGGTCTACCTGCTTTTTCATTTCCTGATCACATTACAGCTAGTGTTTTAGAAATACCTATACATCACCAATCCCAAGTGATTCAGTTCCTTGGTTGCAAAAACTGGCCTTGGTGTTCACAGGCAAGTAGAAAGGTATGGTTGTTTCACATTAGGCCAATAAAATTATTCGTTTACTGCCAAGTGTATTTGCATTGCCTTTCAATTAATTCAGACAATCTTCACAATATACTTAAAAAACAAAACAAAACTGTGCTTCTTATGAAAATTTAGTATTCTAGGTTAGAGATCACTCCTCTTTTCCAGGTATATCCTTGAGGTAAGGCATTTACCACAACAGCTTTCTCCCTTGCTAACACTCTCCTAATGGAACAGAACTGCCTGTCACTCAGTTTGTCAATAAAGCTTAATTGGAAAGCTATCCCCACTGACAGATGGTAAAAAGCAAAGGTGAGAGAGAAAGTGAAGGTATAACTTTATGTATAGTGGAAGTAAAAAAGTCTACGCACCTGTTAAAATACCAAGTTTTTGAGGTGTAAAAAAAAACAGACCAAGATAGAACATAGAATAGAGTTGGAAGGTCTTTTAGTTAATCCTTGCTCAAGCAGGAGACCCTATACCATTTCAGACAGTGATGGAGCATCCACAACTTCTGAAGGTAAGCTATTCCATTGGCTGATTGCTCTCACTGTTAGGAATTTTCTCCTTAGTTCTAGGTTGCTTCTCTCCTTGGTTAGTTTCCATCCATTGTTTCTTTTCTTGTCATTTGGTGCTTTGGAAAATAGTTTAACCTCTTTGTCTTTGTAGGAGCACCTCAAATATTGGAAAATCACTTCAGAATTTTCCCCATTTTTAATATAACATATAAGCTATACAATTCAATTGAAAAACAACTGAAATTTTTATGCAGAAACATAACAATAAAAAAACTAGAATATAGTGGCTGCGTAAGTATGTACACCCTCTTATAACCAGGGATGTGGCTGTGTTCAGAATTAATCAATCACATTCAAAATGATGGTAAATAGTAGTCAGTACATACCTGCCATCAATTAAAGTGACTCTGATCAAATTCAGCTATTTTAGTAGGATTTTTCTGACATTTACTCAGTTGTCTTTTACCGCAAAAGTCACGGTCTGCAAAGAGCTTACAAAGCATCAAAGAGATCTCATTGTTGGAAGGCATCAGTCAGGAGAAGGGTACAAATTTTTTTCCAACGCATTGGATATACCGTGGAACACAGTGAAGACAGTTATCAAACAAATGGAGAAAATAGGACACAATGACATCACCTAGAACTAGATATCCCTCCAAAATTGATGAAAAAACAAGATAAAAAGTGGTCCGAGAGGCTGCCAAGAGGCCTACAGCAACATTAAAGGAGCTGCAGGAATTTTGAGCAAGTGCCAGTTGTGTACTACATTTGACAACAATCTCCCAATTAATCATTTGTCTCGGTTGTGGGGTAGATGGCAAAAGAGAGACTTTTCTCACAAAGAAAAACATCCAAGCCCAGCTACCTTTTGCAAAAACCTATAGCACGCCTGACAAAAGCATGTGGGAAAATGTGTTACGGTCTGATAAAACCAAGTTGAAGTTTTTGGGTATAATTCCAAAAAGCATGTTTGGTGCAAAAACAATACCGTGCATCACCAAAAGTACACCATAGCTACAGTGAAGCATGGTGGTGGCAGCATTATTCTTTGGGGCTGCTTTTCTTAGCTGGAACTAGGGCTTGAGTCAAGGTGGAGGGAATTATGAAAGTTCCAAACATCAGTCAATTTTGGCATAAAACCTTTAAAAAGGTAAAGGTTCCCCTCGCACATATGTGCTAGTCGTTCCCGACTCTAGGGGGCGGTGCTCATCTCCGTTTCAAAGCCGAAGAGTCAGCGCTATCCGAAGATGTCTCCGTGGTCATGTGGCTGGCATGACTAAACGCTATTTTTCTATTTGCCTTTTTTACATGCTTTCGAACCAGAGGTGGGTTCCTTCCGGTTCGGAAAGGTTTTACAGAACCGGTAGTAAACCGGTGGTGACGTCACGGAGCCGGTTCTGTCAGTGCCAGTCCGTGGACGCCGCCATTTTTTTGGCTATTTTTTGCTTCTGCGCATGCGCAGAAGCTGTGTTTTCGGCACTGCGCATGCGTGCCTGCCCGTGTGGCACGGCCACGTAGTGAGCAATGCACGCGCAGCCATGCGGCGCAGGAGGAAGCGAACCGGTGGCGAGGTAAGTTAGAACCCACCCCTGTTTCGAACTGCTAGGTTGGCAGAAGCTGGGACAAGTAATGGGAGCTCACCCCATTACGCAGCACTAGGGATTCGAACCGCTGAACTGCCGACCTTTCGATCAACAAGCTCAGCGTCTTAGCCACTGAGCCACTGCGTCCCTAGATAAAACCTTTAGGCCTCTGCTAAAATGCTAAAGCTGAACAGGAATTTCACCTTTCATCACGACGACCCAAAGCATACCTCCAAGTCAACAAAAGAATGGCTTTACCAGAAGAAGACTAAAGTTTTGGAACAGCCACCCAGAGCCTGGATCTGAATCTAACTGAAAATCTTTGAAGTGATCTGAAAAGGGGGGGGGGGCGGGCACAGGAGATGCCCTTGCAATCTGATGTTTGGAGTGCTTTTGCAAGGAAGAGTGGGCAAAGATTTCCAAGGCAAGATGTGCCATGCTGATAGGCTCCTACCCCAAAAGGGTGAATGCTGTCATAAAATCAAAAGGTACTTCAACGAAGTATTAGTTTAAAGGTGTGCACACTTATGCAGCTACATTATTCTGGTTTCTTATTGCTATTTTCTCCCTAAGAAAATTCAGTTTGTTTTTCAATTGAACTGTATAGCTTATATGTTATTTTAAAGGTGGGAAAAATTCTGAAATGATTTATCTTGATCTGATTTCTTTTACATCTCAAAAACTTGGCATTTTAACAGGGTGTGTAGGTTTTCTATATCCACCGTAACTGAGAAATCTGCACCATACTCACCGTCAAAGCCAGCATCACTTCATGGAAATTCTTATTTCCCACAATCCTTTTCTTTATGGATCGAAAAGCATCTTTGGGCCTAACAATAGCAAAGGTCAGATAATAAAAATACTAACATTGAAAAACAAACAAAATATATGCTTGCAATTTGCCAGACAATAAGGGTCAGAATCAGGTTTGTTCTTCTTCAATTAGACCCTGGAATCACCCAACCAAAGCACAAAAAGAGCAACCTCTTCTTCACAATACATTAAATGACTCCCCCCCCAAACAGACATTTTTGTTCACATGAATTAAAAGAACCAAGACTCCTAAACTTTAATGAAGATATCTGAAAATGAGGCACCAAAAAGCGAAAGCAGATAATTTGAATTATTTAAAAAAAGAATTAACAATTAACATTAACAGATCTGACGAAAAATACATTAACGAGATAATTAAGAATATTTTTATTTTTTCAGATTTCAGGAAAAGCGTGTAAGATTGATTTTACCCTTGTGCAAAGAATTACGACTTAGTAATGGAATTTTTGGCACTGATAACAAAAACAGTGTTTGAGCAGTATGCTCCTTTTTGAAAATCATCACAAGACTCAGCGTTGAGCTGTTATGTTTTATATCAATGCTCCATGTTACACATATCACTTTTCCTGAGCTGAGTGTGTCTTTAAGGATCTCAGAAAATGTGCAGGCTAATGCAAAATCATCAGTGGACCTATCCAGAAAATGACTATTGACTTCAGCACTTGTTTCCTTACCCTTCTTCTGTCTCATTAATGATGTCACAGATTTCCATGTTAAGAGCCCAATCTTCATTCTGTAAGGAGCCATCCGTAGCTTTCTCTGCGGAAATGGAAAAAATAGCAACCTCTAGTACTCAATTTACTAGGCTTATAGACAGCTTCAGCCATTGCTGACTCTGAGAGGTTTATATATCAAATACACATAAACTTGTTTGGAAAAAAAAATAGTATAACAAGATCATTACAACTGGTAACAATATTCACAGTGCGCCAGGGAATAAATACAATTCAATTAAATGAATACATTCTCAAAACAGATCTACTCCTAAGGTCTGCTGATAGAGCCAGATTTTGATAGGTTTCCTGAATCTTAGCAAGATTGGAGCCAGTCAGAGTTTAGGAAAAATATTTCAGAGAAGGAGAGGAGCAGTTGAGAAAGTACACATTCTCAGTCCTTTCTGATGGGATTCCCTGAGAGGGAAACCACATGGAGCCTACTCTTTCTGATGGTATTGAATGGACAAATACAACTGGGAGACAGTCCTCATGACATTTATCTGTTATACAGAATCATACAGAGCTTTAAGAGTGACAACCATCATCTCAAATTGCACACAAAAGTCAACTGGTCACCAGTGCAGTTCTCAATGTACAGATACACCCATAACTATTTGTACTGCTCCATTCTGGACCAATTACAACTTTCTAATGGTCTTCAACAACAGCACCGTGCACATGGTGCTGCAACAGAGCAAATAAACCAAAGAGTGAATGGCTATAATAAGACCTTTTGTTCCGGGAAAGTTTGCAGTTGGTGCATTAATTGGAGCTGCCCAGAGGTGGGTTCTAACTTACCTCGCTGCCGGTTTGCTTCCTCCCACGCCTCGTGGCCGCGCGCACGCTTTGCGCGCGCATGCGCAGTGCCAAAAAACAACAAAAAAACCCCACCACCCCCAAAAGCCAAAAACAAGATGGCGACGCATGCGCAGTGCCGGAAACTTGGCTTCTGCGCATGCGCACAAGAAAAAAAACCCCAGAAAAAAAAAGATGGTGGCGCCCACAGACCGGCACCGACCAAACCGGATCCGTGACATCACTGTGACATCACCAGTGGGTCGCTACCGGTTTGGGCGAACCAGTCCGAACTGGGAGGAACCCACCTCTGAAGCTGCCTAACTAGACCAGAATGGACCAACACACCATGGCCAATTCAACAATTCAATTTAATTATTTAAAATAATTAAAAAAATATTTTAATTTTTGTCGTTCACATTTCATTTTGTTTCCCCTTTTGCATCTTTTATTTAATGATTCTATTCCACAATTTCTTTGATATTAGTGTAACTCTTGTCCTGTGGGAGTTGACCGTGGTGAGTTGGCTATGGCAAGTTTTTCTAGACCTCATTGACTTGCTCCTCAAATAGGAGCTTTGAGTCATAAAGGAGCCGTTCAGAGTAATCATGATCTTGTCCAAAATTAAAGATGCAATATCTCTTGAAAAAAAATCTCTAGATGTAGGGCCCATTCTCCTTAGGACATACAGCAGGGACCAAGCCAGTCAGTTATGGTGCCTAGTAATCCCTTTGTTTACTCCCATGATACAGACACTATGTATTTTGCTACCAGTCTTTAGTCATGTGGTAACTCTTTAAAAATGCTTTTTAACTATAACAAAAGAAAAATCCCAAATACTATAATAAAATGATACTATAAAAATCAAAACAAAATAAGAAAATGAACAGAAAAAGCTATGCGTATTAGAACAATTATATATACAACAGAACACAAACACTTAAACAATACTTAAACCTTGACCACACACTAATAAGGCGACTGTGTTCCTCCACCCCAGTCATTAGTCATGTGGCCTGTTGCTGAAAGCCCTTTGATAGGTTTCTCCTTGTTTGCTTATCCAGTTTTTGATTATAATAGTCTATTCAATATCTGCCATCTCCAGAGATGTGCAGGCTCAGGAAAACGCTTGATTTCAGAGGTGTTGTAGAGGCAGTAAGGCAGGGGTGTCAAACTGAAGGCCCGCGGGCCAGATCTGGCCCGCAGGTTGCTTATATCTGGCCTGCGGGACCGCCCTGGAAACAGCGAAGGATCGGCCTGCAGTGCCTCTGCCAGTGAAAACGGAGCATGCGGCCCTCCCAAGCTCCATTTTCGCTGACAGAGGGTTGCAGGAGGCCGTCCCAGCCGAAAACGGAGCTTGGGAGCCTGTTTTCGCTAGCAGAGTGCTCGGGCCGCCACAGGCACCCCCGGCACAAGTGACGTCAAGCTGGCCACGCCCATCCTGGCCACGTCCACCCCAGCCCCCCAAGGTCAAACACAACCCTGATGCAGCCCTCAATGAAATCGAGTTTGACACCCTTGCAGTAAGGAGTTGGCAACATGTAGCTGCACTCTGCCACTACTTCTGTAGCACGTCCTGAACTCAATATTTCCTGAGCCTGAATGACTAGATTCACACTGTAGAAAAAGACATGGTGCCCATACTGAATCTAAACCATCTTTGCCTATTTTGAATCAAATACTGCACAATTCTAATCTATGAGTGATTCTTCAGAGAAAATAATGTACACAATAGAGTCTTGTACTGTAGGCAGATCTTGTTCTCTCCACAACGTTGCTAATGCCAGGGTGATGACCAACAAAGCTGTTAGTGCTAATGTTTAACCCCGCAATCAGTGCAGTCTCAATTGCTTTTGGCAAACAGATACATTTAAGTTCAGGGAAGAGTACTGCCGGTATTAAAAAAAAACACCATTACCACCATCACCATCAAAAAGTGGATGTCTAGACTAACTAACCAGTACTAGCTTGTAATAACAAGTAATTACCATAGCTAATGGAAAAGAGGAGAAGTTATCCACAGTAATACAAGCAACAAACAAACAAACAAACAAACAAACAAACAAACAGGACAAATGAAAGAAAAAGAAATTTCACTCAGAAGAGCAGATTAAAAATGCCACCTATTTTTCCTGGGTGAATTTCTATAATAAGGTGATAATAACAGTCTAGCACCAGTAATTTAGCAAACTGAAACACTTAGAAGGTGCCAGAGCTTCTTGGGATTTCCAAAGTGTGGTTCAGTTTTTAAAACAATGAATACTATTAACTGAAAGCTGTGAAACCAATATGTTTAAAATATATTAGCTATATAAGAGTGAAACATTGGAGATCTTTCTCTTGCCTGCTTCTGGGCAAATTACTAACATTCTGGTCCCAGGTCTTTTGAAGTCTAAAGGCCCTGAAGTCTACTTTTTAACTGATTGGATAAGGTTATAAAACAATACTTGTAAGAAGCCACTGGTAGAAATTATTAAATTATTAGGGTGTTGAAACTGAGTGTCACAAATATGCTGTTACCAAGCAGCTCTATCCCTCCATCATCACTCAGGTGGTTTAATTTATCAGATTTAGGTGCCACTTGATTTCACAATACACATAGTAGTGGGATTAGTACCTGGATACATAGTGCTGTATAAAGATTATAAACTGAAATTGAATTCCAACACTCTGAAAATTCATGGTTAAGGAAATGAGTAGGTCTCTGATTCTAGATCATCTTTTCTCACTGGGATTCTTCCATGAAACCCCAGGGTTCTGTGACAGGGTTTGTTTGAAAATATAGGGGTTTTTTTAAACTTCATGTATCAAACAATACTAACGGTAGGTATAATTTTTACGTAGGAGTTCCCTGAGATCTGCAAATCCTGCAGGATAAATAAGCTGAGGAAGACTGCTCTAGATGTACTTTCTTTGAAAAAAATAAGAATACAACATACTTGTGCTCCTGTTGCTCACTGTCAGCAGTATAAGGTAGTCCAGACTAAGAAACAGATACCATGTGTAACTAAAGCTATTTTTTTTAATTAAGACTGGTATCTTAAGACTGGTATCTCAAGACAGAATGTTACAAATCTGAATGTGCTTCTCCATTTTTTCTATTAATGTGAATTAGGGGAACATCTGTCTGAGAAGTTTTCTTAACACTTCCCCATCATCAGGGCTTAAGTAATGTTTATCTCCTTGTCCTAATAATGGAGCTTTCCTCTGTTCATTAAGGTCATTTTCTTTTTTATTTACTATATTTTTAATTGAAGTGTAAAAAGTCACCTTCTTTACTCATGCCCCACATAGGTGCTAGGCCTATAGTTGACCAAGTATGCCTGGTTGCAATACTTTCTGGACTGGAATGGCCTGTCTCTAATGGTCTCTTAATTGCTAAACTCCAATCTAGATTACAGCATAGTGTTGTGAATCTGCCCTTGAAACACAAGAAGAAAATTGCAGTTAGTGCAAGAGGAGACAATAAAGCTGTTATTAAACACTTTTCAGAGATTACATAACTCTCTCTTGTTACCAGTTAGATTATATGGCTTTAACAATGATGTTCAAGATCCTTGTTTAAAATATTTGAGCCATGATGTCATTATGCAACTATTTTATTTATAGAATATGAGCTATAAAATTCTCAAACAACATGAGGAATGTATGTATGTATGTATGTATGTATGTATGTATGTATGTATGTATGTATGTGTATGTATTTTTTTTCTGGGAAAAATTACCCATTCAAAATTGTATTGAGTTACAAACTCACCAAGAATCCTTGACAAGCCAATATATCTTATTCTGTGTTCCTACATGCTTTATTGAAACAATAATATTAGCCAATTCTTATAAGATTTCTGTAAGCATAACACTGAAAATTGGTAATCACTGTATATTAAATCGTGAACCATTTTTCAGTGTTATGCTTATCAATAATACACAAAACTGGAAATAAATTAATATGATAGGACAAATTGAACTATTTCTATAGATATAAAATCTAGGCTGAGCATCTTAAAGATATTCCAGAAGATATTTATTTCCAGGAAATGCAAAATGGGACTGAAGTAATTAATCAAACATGGACATACGATGTCCACCCATATAATCTCTGGGAATAAACTAACACAAAATCCAGTAGGTGAATTTAAATTATAGTGGATATAAAATAATTGAGTAAAGCCTAAAATATGTTTTTTTAAAAAATAAAAAGTTAAGTCTCCTACAAGTCAGGCTCAACTTTGAGTGACTCTGAGACCTACTCATCAAACTCCCTCTCCCCCCCCCCGATTTTTCTGTCTGGCTTACAGTCCTGGAATTTCCTGCTGATCTCCTATCAAATTACTAATTGGTTCTGACCACATGAGAACTATGGTCAACTAGGTATTGGCATCTGCTGAAAGTTCTTTTTAATATCCAATTTTGATGAAAAATATAAAAAAAGAGATAACATCCAGGATTTAGCAGAACACATCTCATATTTAAAAATTGTTAACACATTAGTGTCCTTTCTGAAGAGAGAACTGCCACTATAGCTTCTGGAAACAACCTCTTCCATCCAAGTCATTGCCACCAAAATGGGGTTTTCTCAATTATCCCCTTCCCGTTACTAACTAAAGCAGGGGTGGATTCTGGCTTACCTTGCTGCCAGTTCGCTTCCTCATGCGCCGCGTGGGCGCCTTGTGCTGCACAGGCGCAATGCGCAGGCGTGCCATGCAGGCATGCGCAGTGCTAAAAACCTAGCTTTGGAACATGTGCAGAAGCAAAAAACAAGATGGCGGCACCTATGGCGCCACCGAGAGCCGGTTCGGGGGCGTGTCCAGCCGGCCATCACTACCGGTTCAGCGAGCGGGGGAAAATTCCCGCTACCAGTTCTATAGAGCCGGTCCGAACCGGTAGGAACCCACCTCTGAACTAAAGACATGAGGGCCAATAGTTGCTGAGTTTGTATTTGGATACATTTTGAAAGCAGCAATTTTATAGAATGATAGGGTTGGAGGAGACACTGGAGTCCAACTCCGTGTCCAAAGCAGGAGTCCTCATACCATCTTGGATAAATGGTTCTACAATATTTTCTTGAAAACTTCCACCCCTATGTGGGTACATGGAGCACCCGTAACTCAGGAACCAAGCTTGTTTGCTCTCCAAATCTGAGAAATACAGAACATGATGTAGCAAGGCAGATTGCCCATGGCAAACTGATATCTTAGCAACTTCTTCAGTTTCCTTATGACTGTGCATTATGATTGAGACCTCATAAAAGAACCTCATCCTATCAAATAAACTTTTTTCCTCTCATATATCAATGAAATCGATTTTGAGTTATAACATTTCATACGTTTTTGCATTTGAAGTGGGGAAAAACAAGGACAACTGAATGTTACTCCTTTTATAAAGCTTTTCTAAGACACAAGGCCTTCAATAGTGATGTGAATGATGTAGATGCTAAATTCAGCTTTGGAAGCTGTAATTAGAAGCATCAACAACTCAGAAGTCTAACTCAGGCCACACAACTTTTATATGGAATGAACAAAGCAGTTTAAATCTCACCTGACAACAACAATTCTAGTTGGAAGATGACAAAACTAAAATGTGCCAGCAAATTCAATATTCCAAACTAGTAATATGTATGAGTATTGTCTGAGTTCTTACAGGCAAACTCAGCAAGATGTATGTTAGCCTGCTGCCAGAGTGTGCCGATTTGGCAATTTATGACACATCACTAATGTGTTAAGAATTACCGGTTATGAAGGTTTTGGATTCCAAGGACTCCGATATCATCAAAAACTATTTATTTTTTATCCACTAAAGGGGATTTATCAGTTAATGCTATTAACATTTATTACAGTCTAAGCACATTTCAAAATATGGATATAAATTATATTTCAAACATACAATTATATTGGGTGAAAACCGAGTTGAATAAAATGAAGCAAAGCACGGAAATCAGTGGAACATATTTATATCTTATTTGGTTTCAGTTGATTTTAATGTCTCTAATCTACTCTAAGTCTAGATTTTACCCAGCATTATGAAAAGCATATATGTGCATGTGAATTTAGGCAAAGATCTTATTTGGAGAGTTTAACTTCAGATTTAAATCAGAAATATATTTTAGTTAAGTCACATGGGTTTTTTGTGAATGAAACAGATCATGATGCCACAGGGAAAATATATACCTATAGAATAGTGAGATGACTCTTGTGTGGTATGCTTTTTACTTACAAAACTATATGCTTGCATGGTTATATAATACATATAATACACATCCACCAACCCTGGCAATGCCTCCTCTTTCCATGCAATCTGACATAAGAACCCCAAGATCAAGAAGTGAATCTTGTCATGCCTTAATTTTTAAAGACTACCTACAGCACTTTTTCTCCAGATAAAGAAGGAAGGATTTAGGAAACAATGTCACTATTTTTTCAGCCAATAGGCATTCTTGACCATTGTATAGCATTCATTGCTGAAACCTGTCCCAAGATCCTTAAACTTAATTTAGAACATAAAAATAAGGAAAAAACCCATTGGACCATTAAGTGTTCTGTGTTAAACATTAACAAAGATTAAACCTAGCTTACCCAGGCACAGCTAAGGACAAAGGATGCACAAGAGGTTCATAAATGTTAACTTTGTGAATTCTTAAGCCAGCAACAGAAAACATGTAACTCTGCAAACATTTGAGAACTACAGTTCCCAGGAGCCCCAGCTTGTATGACGAAAGATGAGCAAGGCTTCAAGATGCGATTCAGCAACAGCAGTAAGGCCACAAGCTCCTCATCAGTGACTTAAATGCTGTGTCTGCTAAGAGATAGATTTTCCTCTCCTTAGGACTGGACTTTAATTTGTTTAGTGCTCCGAGCAGCCAACCATTTCTCATTTTGTCCCCCACTCAATGCCATCCCCATGGGTCAGACTGAAAAATTCCATGCACTTAGGAGAGATGGAATTTGTAGTCTACTTCATGTGGACGGTCTCTGGGAAGACCAGAGGAAGAAAGCATTTAGGCCTCCGCCCATTCAGAGTTGGCCAATTCGTGCTTTTGCGACATGAGCTATTTCCTCAAACTCGAAAGCAACTGAAGGGCAGGCTTCGAAGATCTTTTCAAAATTATCTCAACCGTTTGAAGGCAGCCCACTCTGAGAGCCACCAGAGCGAACAGCCTTCCAGGGGGCGTGACGTTCGCACCAGAGGCGCGTCCCCTTTAAATAAGCAAACTTTATTCCTTCTTCGAGACCCCCCTCCATACTCTTACCACGACAGGATTGGCTTACAAGGCCTACCCCCAAGAACCCGCCTCCTCGATCATACCCCATTGATCAGCACGAACTGTCCGTCAGAAGAATGTCCTATCCCCATCGGCCAGAAAAGAATCTAAACCCCGCCTCCCGCGGTTAGACACTGACTTGAGGTAAAATCCAGAGTTTAAAGCTACAGTCCACGCGAGCGGTCGAAGTAGGGAGACACGCGGGGGGGGGGGGGGGTTTAGAGGAAGCGTAACGCAAGAATCAGGCGGCCCTTACCAATGCGCTGTCCGACCGGAGAGCTAAAAGGATTGCCGAGAAGAAACTCCATCACCACCTAGAGTAGACGACCGCCACGGCTTAGCAGAGATCAGCTGATAGGGCCACGGGTGGGTCACGTGACCGCTCTGAGCTGCAGGGGGCGTGCTTGGTTCTTTGCTCTTGCGACACACCCGGTAGCGTAAGCGCCTCCTTGGCGAGCTGAGTTTAACGCGGAAATCTGATGGAGGAAGCGGGTTGGCGGGATGTGGGCACAGCCCACATCTTAAACATCTTCGCCGGCAATAAGATTTTCTAATTCCGGGGGAGGCGTTTCCTTGCAAGCACGCTTGGGAGTTGTAGTCTTTTCCCAAGGCTCTTGATGTAGGGAAGGGTTTGTTACCAGGTGACAGCGAGCGGCGACGATTGGATGATGCCATAATTATAGGTCGCAAATGGGACCCAAGCCGCTCCCAGTCATCGCAGTATTGGAAGCTTCCGCGGAGGGCCTGCTCGGGAGAAAGCAGCTTGAACGGACTCCCATTTCGCTCTGCCGCAATCGAAGCCGTATGAAACCTATCAGTAAAAAGGCGCTTTGCTGCCACTAGGGCCGAGCTGAGGTATCTTCCATTCCCCGATGTCTTTCAGTTCTTTTTCAATAGCAACGTTTAAATAATTATAGATGCCAAAGTGGTCGAACTGTTTTTCCCATCCAAAGTCCAAACCCATATGTTCAGGGAGTTATTTGTAGCTTTCTACATACAATTAAAATACTTATATAAACTCAATGTAGGAAAGAGTTGAGTTGACTCAGTAAAGCATTGAGAAAATTTTTGGATTCTCATCCTGATTCAAATGGATTTAAGATTATAAATTTTAAAAGTACATTTGCAACCTGCAACCATAAATGCAAAGCTATTACTCATACTCTAAATCTACTGGAATACTGGAAAGTAACATGTTTGAATTTTTATCACAAAAACTATATGTACAGTATACATATGCAAAATGCACCCAACTGAAAAAGTAATTTTAAATCTAACAGTACAGCAATATTCGATTACTGATGATTTCAAGGTATTTTGCATCATGAGCATAGTACTAATATTTCAGTATTTTATTATCTAGATGTCATTTAATGTGGAAATAGAAATAACACCTCAAAAACAAAGCATCTTTCTTGCTAATAACTTTAATAGCAACGATTTGCTTGATATGCTGATGCATATGGGGACAAACGTCTCCATTTTAAAACAATCAAGCTTGTGTCAAAAACAATGTAAGAATATATCTACATGTTTATCTGTTACAGGCTCAAGTTCTCATATTTTAAGTAAATACAGTACAGGTAGTCCTCAACTTACGACCACAATTGAGCACAACATTTTTGCTGTTAAGTGAGATTTGCTCCATTTTATTACCTTTCTAGCCATAGTTGTTAAGCGAATCACTTCAGTTGTTAAGTTAGTAATATGGTTGTTAAGTGAATCTGGCTTCCCCATTGATTTTGCTTAGCAAAAGGTTGCAAAAGATCACATGATCGTAGGACACAGCAGTGGTCATAAGTATGAACCAGCTGCCAAGCATCTGAATTTTATTCACATGATTACAGGAATGCTTCAAAGGTCGTAAGTGAAAAATGGTCATAAGTCATTTTTTCAGTGCCTTTGTAACTTTGAACAGTAACTAAATGAACTGTTGTAAGTTGAGGATTACCTGTACTATGCTTTTCCACTTCAGGACCCAGACTGTTATAAATGCCAGCAGACTGACCCACAAACATCAC
Organism: Thermophis baileyi; assembly: GCA_003457575.1. Lineage (NCBI taxonomy): Eukaryota > Metazoa > Chordata > Lepidosauria > Squamata > Dipsadidae > Thermophis > Thermophis baileyi. The sequence continues at coordinate 1,353,481 of QLTV01004237.1, read as the reverse complement.
ATGAAAATTATGACAAACTCATTTACAACTAAAAAGTTTATAACTGTTCCTGGTAGACACACTGATTGAATTTCAAACTGTAATAACCTTGAGACAAAATTACAAAAATGGCATAGAATACAGAGTCCTACAGGAATAGATAGGTGATTATCATACAAGGATATGTATCTGTCATACTGATGGCAGAGGGATAGAAAATTTTCTGATACTGAAAAACCTGTACATGAATTAATAGGAGGAAATAGAGATGAATCAAAATGAAATTTCCAGGTATAAAAACATTTATGTACAATAGCAAGGAGGTTAAATGCAGGAACTAACAAATATATAAAAAAACAAAAGCATTTAGGTTCAAAACCTTTCACTATCAAATATGACAAGGTATGTATTATACAAATGTGTACAAATTTTAAATAAAGGTACATCAAGTACATTTGTATGTTTAAAAACATCAAGTCTACCACATTGCAAATGGTAAATGTGAAGCAGATCTTCTATTTAATCCAAGATGCTGAAAACTTAACTACATATTATGTTTGTTTAGCCTTTAATTGACAGATTATTTCAGCCACTGGAAGAAGACAATTATTTCTGTCTCGCCTGTGCTTATCTTCTGTGTTCTGATTTTTTCTAGCTTTTGTGATACATCTGTGGGTGGGGTAACACAGGACAGAAGTAAAAATTGCCTTTCTTCATTTGTAGGAGAGCCGTGTTAGTCTAGGCTGGCAAAAAAAAAATCAGGTGTCTGATAGCACCAACTAACAAATTGTATTAAATGGAATAAGCTTTTGTAAGATGTAGCTCATTTGGTCAGACTGCTTATGCCTTTTAATTACATTTCTTAGTTGGAAAAGGTGCTACCAAACTCCTAATTTAAAGACTTTCCACTCAATGCTGAAAACTCAACTTTCCAAAAACAGCAATATAGTGTAAATGCAATTAAATGATTCTGCTAAATGTCCAGCTCTAAAGATTTATATTCTTTATAGTTCATATACTGCTTGTATATCTGCACAACTTTGAGTCAGTGATTCACAGCAAGATTTTTAGAAGTAGTTTGCCATTGCCTGTTTCCTAGGGCTGAGAGAAAAATGACTGGCCTAAGGTCACCAGCTGGCTTCCATGTTTTCCTGGTTTCTAGCCTGATGCCTCAATCATTATCTCAATTGGTTCTTATATTGCTTGTAGCACTGTTCAAATAATATCAAATCTGAATAGGTTTTTAAAACCTCAAGTCATTAACTCTTAGCACATAGTACTTTAATCATCAGGTTTAACTAGGGGTTAGGAATGGGGACAGGTGCTTCATTATTTAGAGGAAGTTTAAGATGAAATGATGGAAAACCAGTCAATTTAATAGTCTACCAATTAGAAAAATATCCACTCTAAGAGCCTAGGTAAGTGATGTATATTCTTGGACTCAAAATTATTTCATTTCCTGTTTTAAGATTTTTAAATCCTACGTGATAAGGTTATACGACATAGAATTTTAACATTTGTTTTATCCGTTTTTTAAATCACACTATAAGGAGACATCAATTCACAATCACAGTTGGGACCAGAACTTCCATCACTAAGCAGTGTGGTGGTTACGTGAGTCATCATGTGACTGGACCTAATTTTATTATCTTTTTGCTGTGATCATTAAGCGAATCTGGCTTCCCCCATTGACTTTGCTTGTCAGAAGCCAGCTGGACAGGTCACAAATGGCGATACATTACCCTGGGATGCTGCAATCCTCATAAATATATGAAGGTCACAAAGCATCCAATCGTGATCATGAGGACTCTGCAATGGTCTTAAGTGTGAGGACTGGACATATGCCACTTTTTCACCTTGTTGTAACTTCGAACATTTTCTAAATGAATGGTTGTAAGTCGTGGATTACCTATATTGCTATTTTCATATGAATACTTTTTTAAAAAATCAAAATCTCCTTTTAATTAATACTTGTTATAACCTGAAATTCAATTATGACAAGGGTGTATAGATTATAAAACCAATACAGGTTAGTCCTTGACTTACAACCATTTGTTTAACGACCATTTGAAGTTATAACCGCACTGAAAAAAGTGACTTATGACCATTTTTCACGCTTATGACCATTGCAGCAACCCCCGTGGTCATTTGATCAACATTTGGATGCTTGACAACTGGCTCATATTTATGACAGTTACAGCATTTTATGTGATCACCTTTTGTGACCACCTGACAAGCAAAGTCAATGGGGAAGCCAAATTCACTTAAAAACTGCATTACTAACTTAACAGTTACAGTGATTCACTTAACTATGGCAGGAAAAGTCATAAAATGGGGCAAAAGTCACAACTGTCTCATTTAGCAACATAAATTTTGGGCTCAGTTGTGGCCATAGGTTGAGGACTACCTGTACATGTTTTCTGAACAATAGTAATAGAAGGAATTTTTGTGTTCTAATTAAAACTATATACAAAAATACATACCCAAAAATGTAAATTCCTATATTAAAAATGCCATACTTAATCCTATGGAAGCGCTTTCCCAGAGAAGAACAGATTCAGAGCGCTAAAGCCTGTGCTGAGACATTAGATTTCTCTTCCTCTTATTATTAATAAGTCCTTCAATATCATCTATCTAACTGCCTGTACATGAATATTAGCACCATAAGAGAAAGAAGTCAATTTGCTGGTAATAATAATGCTAAATTGGAATTTGCGTAATTGGGGGAACGCTCTTGCCTTCTATGACAATATTTTTAGCTACTGTTTCAGAAGTCACTATCTAAATGTGAAGAATTTGGAGCTTGGAATTGTAGGCTAAAGATCTTCTTCCTTTTCTCTCATAATCTGAACATTGTATGAAATATTACATTTCTATACTGTAATTACTAGTGCTATATATGTTTTGAAAATGATTTGGAAGAATTGCTTCAAAACTTGAATGAATTAGCACCTCACTGCTACTTATTAAAACTGTGTGAGTGGAGAAAAATATAGCTGCTTTAAGCAGTCACATTAAAGAAGTAACCATTTTAATGATTTGATTTCATTCACTCCCAAATTTGTATGTAGCCCTGACAATTAATGCAACATTTAATAAGAATTCCTAATGTCAGAACAGTTCTTTAAGGATAGGACAATTTCCCCCCATCATTAATTTGAACATGTCCATTATTTTTTCTCCATTCCATTGTCTCCACTTAGAGAAGTACCGGTACTATTTTATAGCAATAGCAATAGCGTTTAGGCTTATATACCACCCCATAGCTCTTTACAGCACTCTCTGGATGGTTTACAATGTTGAAGCATTATTTGCATATTGCCCCAACAGTCTAGGCCCTCATTTTACTGTCCTTGGGAAGATGGAAGGATGAGTCAACCTTGAGCCCTGTCAGGATCAAACTCCAGGCTGTGGGCAGAGTTTGCTTGCAACACTGCACTTTAACCACTGCACCATCAGGGCTCTGTTTTGTATCTAAAATATTAGTGGTACTGGGTCCATGGCACTTGTTTGCCCCAAAGTTGCTTGACATTTCTAATTAAAATAATTCAATATATCTTTTTCCTTTTATATTAAGGCTGATATATAAAAAAATACTAAACTCTAGTTACGTAGAAACACACAGACTTAAGAAAACATCCTCCAATTCTTGCAAATTCATGTTCTGGACTTTTTTTTCATAAAATCAAGTTAAACAGTTATTGACAAAAAACTTTAAAATTCTGTAGGTTGAGACTTGAAGAACGCAATATATATGTATACACACCAGTAGCATGGCAGTAGTTTACTTTCCACACTTGCTTGTTTTGTCAAAGACCCGGCATTATGTAGGCAATATTATCTAATGTGTTTGACTGAAAAGACAGAAACATTAAATTAATTCAATATGTTTGTTACAAAGTGAAACACTTTTTACTTGAATAGAATATTTAAGGAAAGCCCCATCAAAGGCAACTTGTGGTTTCCCAGCCCCACTTCTGCATTGCCCAAATTGACAGCAAATCTTCAATCTTTGGTTCAGTATAATTTTTCTTATTTGTTTACTTTGTTTTAAAACAACAATGGCTGAAATAGATGTGACAATTTCCCACTTCCTATAATACTCACCTGCCTATCTCCCACTGTCTCTGCCCTTTTGACTGCCTGCCTACCTCCTGTCACCTGCTATCCCCATCACCCAGCCCTGTCCATTGCCACTGCGTCTGCAGCACTGAATGCAACTACTGTACTGAATGGGGTCTCTGTTTGCGCCCTGCACAACTAAATTTTAAGACATAATAAGACGGCTTGGTAATTAAGTGTAACTTACCAAAACATGTTTGGGGCAGCCATTTAGCTCAGGTAACTGGGATGTGAGACAAGTTAAAGGGCCCAGAGCACAAATAATTGAATCCAGGAGTACTGATAAACTTCCTGATACGGCTACCATTCCCTGGGAGGCCAAAAAGGAATGAGAAAAGTTGTTAATCTAATAGTATCAATGTATCAATAAGTCCACCATGATTTTCTCAAATTTAGCAGCCCTATTCTGCTCTGTGAGAGCTTTTACAGAGGAATCACACACAGAGAAATGAATGAACATGAATTCTACTGAAAGCAAGAAAGGCTACATTCTGTACCACACATGTATAAGATAGCATACACAAAATGTGGCACTTCATAAAATACACTTCATAAAATACACAAGCAAAGTAGATTCTCAACCCAAATATGCACTGGGTGTGCAGTTAGCAAATTAAGTGCACTGTACTTCAGCAGGCTAAAAAAAATAAATCTAAAATGGAGAGCCTTTGTACTTCCTTCCTCTTTAGGCAGCTTCTTAGTAGTCTATTCTGCAGAGTAGTTCATAATGCCACAAATAGGTTAGAATATCATGGTGGGTCAGAAGTCCCATTTTCCTCCAGCATTTTGTTTCTTAGACAACCAGGTGCTTCTGGGATGCTCTCAGCAGGAAGTGGAGAAATAACCTACTTCCAATATTTCCCCTACCAATTCGATATTTGGAGGTTGGAGATTACTTTCCATCTCCAAGGTTAACAGCTTTTGATATAATCTGTCCTTCATTAATTTTTGTTTGTATCCATTGGTATGCAGTGTCATATCCTGTGAATGCCAGAGTTTAATTAGATGCTCTATGACAAATATTTTCTTTGGTCTGTTCTAATTCACCTTCCAATTGCCTTTACCAGATAAGTTCAAATCTTTGGATGAGGTAATTTTTCATGCTAAATAATGAGAATTATTCCTTCGTTTTCTTCTTTTTAAAGTAATTTCAGATTTTAAACAATCATTGGCAATTCTGAACAATGTACTGTAGGTTAGAAACGTCATGATTTATAAGAAGCAGAAGTAGTGGTATATCAACCCTAATTCAATAATGCTGAATTTTGTAGATTACAGTACAATCTTCTACAACATAGCATACTCCAGATTTTTTCAGGAATGTGATTACCATTAACCTTAACTATTCACTACAAGAGGTGGGGCTGGAATTTTCAACTCCAATTTTCATAGGTGAGTTAGATTTATGTCAATGGTTTATTTTTTAAAATGAAAACTCATTACCAAAAGTAGACATCTGCAATACAATCTTAGGATGCTGAAAACTAGAGCTGGAGGCCACACATGACCTAGGGACTATCCACCCATGTTCTGACTGAAGAATATTGTCAGCCCTACTAGGTAGATTAGACCAAGAAATCAACTACACAGGAAGGGTAATACTACTTTTATTAAGATTGGCTATAATAATAGAATCATGCAAGTCTGATTGTGCTTCTTCCTTGTTATAAGTCTGAATTAGGGAAATGCCTATCTGAACTGCTTCCAAATATCTGTCTGTGGTAGACTTAAAATATGTTTCAACTCACTATTGTACATCTTTTCTTTATTTTCTACAAATATTAAAGAGGAATGAAACTGCATGATAGCTCTTGTTCTTACTTCAGTCTCCTGCAGCCTGTGGCCAATAAGACTCAGAGACTCTCCCAGTAATTGCAGATGTGCAGCTACATCAATGGGATCTGTCTCAGGAACCTTCACTGGTGAAGAGGATAATACCATCGTGCTAGTTGGAGACTTTTTATGGGGTGAAGGCACGCTTGTTAGAGAAGCTGAAAACAGACAATAAAACAGTTTTAAAATTGTACACCTTATACAATATACAAAAAACGTGAAACAGGGAAACATCTCATATATGTGAATATTTCTCTAATTTTGGAAAAAGAAAAGCTGAAAAGCTGCCCAGAGATCCAGAGAGCATAGAAGTTTAATAATTATTATCAAATTCCCTCACAACTCAAATAACTCATGCTTGCATTGGCTCTGTCCAAAGAAGCTTTCCCTAAACTGTTAACCTTCCGTTATGTTGTATTTGAATTTTCACAATCTCCAGGTACTTGTGGGGCATGAAGACTAACATACATGGACAGCATCAGATTGGGAAAGACAGCTCTCCAATCACTGCTCCACTAAAGTTCCCTCTCTTCATATTTTTGCCTATTTCACATTGTGAATATTTTGTATTGATTGTTCAATTCATGGAGTTAAAGGTTTTGACTGAATAAGAATCTTTTGTCCTTAGGTCAAACCTTACTTAGGTGATAAAAGCAAGAATAACACAGAGTTAAAGTAGGTATAGTTAAGTCTGGATTAAAACAAAATCTTGATAACAGCAAAAGTAAATTCTCAACTTTGGTTACAATGAATTAATTTAAGTGGAGTCTCTTTGAAATATACTGTTTGGACTGTGCTGCCTCTTCTCAAATAACTCAACTCCTCAACCACTGCTTTCCCAGATCTCTCATACCTTTCCATCTATTACTTTATTTAAAAAAGGCAGCTGATAATTATCTAAAAGTCAAATCAGTTTAATACACAATTATCAAAAACCCAAACAAATTTACATTATTGGTGCCTATGGTGTTTTGGTATTTAATTCATTGTTCTAATCCCGTGATGGCGAACCTATGGCACGCATGCCACAGGTGGCACGCAAAGCCCTCTCTACGGGCACACGAGCCGTCGCCCCAGTTCAGCTCCACTGCGCATGCGTGCGCGCCTCCCGCCGGCCAGCTGGTTTTCGGGTCTCTGCCGCGCATGCACAGGCACATGCGGGAGACGCACGTGCATGTGCGGGGGGAGCGGGGTGCACATGGGGTCACACATGCATGCGTGGAGCACACACGGGTTGTGTGCGCACATGCAGGGCATATGTAGGGGAGTTGCGTGCGCATGCGCGGGGGCAGGGGGAGCATGGGGTCACATGCGCATGTGGGGGCGCTTGTGGGGGGTCACATGTGCATGCACGGGGGTCGTGGGGGGGTCACGTGCGCATTGCATTATGGTTGCGCGTGTGCATGCACTTTCGGCACGCGGCGACAAAAAGGTTAGCGATCACTGTTCTAATCTATGCAGACTTATTCTAGATAGTCTGACTAATAGCAAACTAATAGCAATCCTGGCCTAAAGCAGCTTTTCTGATACTTCTCAGACCTTCATATTTGAATTCTGAGCTCTGGGAGTAAAAACAAAAGCCCTAATATCTGCCAATTTCTCATCAGCTGTTAATGATAAAATTCATTTCTGGAATCTTGGAACAGTTTGATGAAACAGACAAATATCCCAATATATTTAGTTACAATAATAAAAATTATCTTGGGAGGAAAACATATGAATGTAATGGAATGCGGAAGCTACCTTTCAATTTTGGGGAACCTTCTGATGACATTGCTTTCCTCTTCACTGTTGTCGCTTCTGCTTTATTCTGCTTATGTTGTAAATACTGAGCCTTCTGCTTCCAAACCTACAAAGAATAGGGAAATCAAAACTGATATGAAAACTGCATTGTTTAGGCAATATAAGAGCCGAGGTGGCGCAGTGGTTAGAGTGCAGCACTGCAGGCTACTTCAGCTGACTGCTAGCTGCAGTTGAGCGGTTCAAATCTCACCGGCTTAAGGTTGACTCAGCCTTCCATCCTTCTGAGGTGGGTAAAATGAGGACCCAGATTGTTGGGGGCAATATGCTAACTCTGTAAACCACTTAGAGAGGGCTGTAAAGCACTATGAAGCGGTATATAAGTCTAACTGCTATTGCTATTGCTATTGCTTAACAAAATATAAAGCCCACATAGTTAAGAGTACTTAGATCCCAAGCATTTCATAATTATTAAATGTGGAGGGGACTGCTATACATAAACTGGGGAGTAAATTAATGCAAGCACCATGGTGGCATCATCCCGGGTGCAAGCCAACTCAAGATTTTTTAAAAAAAGTCTTCTCAAATATTTACCAGCTTATCTTTCTCTGGAAGCTGTTTCCAAACCTCTGCTAGCTTTTTGCTCAGCTCCCCAAAATCTAGCAGGAAATCAGAGAAGGTGAACAGTTCAGAATAAAAGCAGGTATTTCTAATTTTAATGAGGAATCTGATTCATGAACATTTAGTTAACCACCGAATCCATTATAAGACACATTAACAACACATGTAACAATAATTTTTTTCAATAACTATGAAATATAAAGCTATCCATGTCAGATTTTATATTAAATGTAGAAAGCAAAGGCATCCCATAATGAATGACTTTATATATTTCGGCTATACAAATTACTACCATAAAACTGCAAGCAGTTCTAAAAAAATTCTGTGTGAAAGGAACTGGTGCAATCTGGCTGCTAAAAGAACAAAATAAGAGATAGATATTTAATTATCCTGATTTTTATTCATCAATATCAGTCCACATTTAGGAAGGGGATCAGTAAAACAAATTCTTATTGATAGGTGTGAATGCACTATTAATTTATCTGGATACTCAGCAAAAATTAGTATGCTTGTTTGTCTTTTGATACTGCAAATTTAATTACTAACATATTTCATTACAGCTACGATGGCAACCATTTTTTAATTTATGATATAATAGTCATCAACATTTAACTGAGCCGAGAGGAAATCAATTTATACTTTAACCAAACTAGTTTTACTAAGAATTAAAAGAGCATCTGCTGAAGTAATTATTTTACAATGATAACTAGTAATCCTACAGTATATGTACTTACCTGAACTAATAATTACTTTTTTTTTCCTTATGCAAAAAGTTCCCTACACTGTAAAAATATTAAAGATGGTTTCAACATTTGCACCAAGCTACACTGTCTGACCACTTGCTTAATTCAAAAACTGTGTAACAAGACAAAGGGAAATTCAGAACCTGAATTACGATTGGCCATGTTGTCTTGAGAATTAAAACACTGCCCTGTTTTATGGTTTTGTTTTAAAATATGCCAACATATAAATTATTGTAGTATGTTTTATATGGCCCTGCCCTGATAAGAAACTGCAATTGTTTTAAACCACAAGCACTAGAATAGAACTGGGAAATAACTTTCTATTCTTTAAAATTAGTTCTTTATAGTTCTAACTTAAAGATGGCCAGACAAGTTATTACAGTAAGTGTCAAATATTCTTCTCTGAGTTCTAATGTTATTAATAGTGAGGAAGAGACTAATTGGAAATTTAGAGGTGACATCTCGAATCTGGAATCTTCCCATCAGGATGATTCATGTAATGGTGAGTTTTGTATTTTTCGGCAACCAGTTAAAATGTCTTTTTAAGTTTGAATATGAAATGCAGATGGTATCACTAAGAAATGTACTTTCTCACTGTGACACTTATGAGAAAGTATCTCTTCCTGAAAGTGCAGATTTTAAAAATGTGTGTCTCTATAAGCATGTGCGTCATCTCCTCACTTACTGCTCAAATGAGTATTTTAATCTTTATGCAAATAATTTAAAGAAAATATAATAGAGGTTGGATTTTAAGCAAACAACAAAAATCCAACCCTTACAGGGCTGTTATTTTACCTATTCCTGGATGCTCAGCAACAATGTTCACACGATATTCCTTACAGAATACTTGGTAGGCAGACATATTTTTCTTCTTTGGCTAATTAGAAAAAAAGGGGAGGGAGATAATATTTTACAGTATGTACTAGTATCAATTTTTTTCTACTACCCACAGAAATACCTGAAAAACCATCTCATAGTCCACTCCTTTATACATTAGTACCTGAGCTGAAGTTTTTGTTATGGAGTATATTTTTTTTAACAAACCATAGTTTTATATTTGGAGGGGAAAATGCAGTATTTCTTAATGCCTTAAGTTCACGATGATAATAAAAAAGACAGAATCTAAAACATTTTGCAACACAAAAACCTCTGGATTAAATATCGGTAGCAGATTATGGTTTAAAATCAGGAGTTACAAAGAACATTTTGAATTTGCTATTACAAGAATCAACCATAACTTATAGTACTCACTTGCTATGCAGTTTTACCTTTTCTTTTTCTATTTTCTCAATCTTCTCTTTTTCTTCTTTCTTCTTCTTTTTCTCATTCAGGCTATCTGTACAGAAAACAGGTGGTAGTGGTGAGGGAGAAAGAGGAGGGGCAGGTAGAGCAAACTGGATGCTAGTTGGAGAAACAGGCAGTTGTGGTGTTATTTCCACTGCTGCTGGTGATGAAGAGAGTCCAGAACACTTCTTCAATTTAGAGTGTTTTTTCTCCTTGTGTTTCTCCTTGTCTTTCTTCTTTTTACTCTTCTTTGATTTCTTTTTCTTTTTTATCTCCCGATATGAATCATCAATGACTAGTTCTCCAGCTTCCAACTCACCTCCAGATGAAGATCCAGATTCCATTTGTGGTTCCAAGTTTGAAAGCTCAAAATCACTGCTTTGGCCTTCAGAGAAGAGGGATGTGTCTGGGCTGAAGCCCTCAGCAGGAGAAAGGGGATGGGGATCTGTAGGTGGCTTGTGCTTCTTGCGGGATTTCAAGAAGCTGTGTGTATCATGGCTTGAGGGCTGCGAGCTTTGTTCATCCCGAACAGACTTCTTAGAGGTCTTTTTTGTAGCTCCAGAATGTGGAACGGGATCTTCTGTTATGGTACCCCCTTTCTCTTTTGGTGAGAGGATTAGCTTCATTTTTAAGCCATCAGGCTCACGTAAGGTCAGCATTTCAGTGTTTACATATGGTGGTTTTATTTTTTTGGACTTGTGGAAAGTACCATCATCCAAGGGTGGATCGCTGCTTCCACTCAGCTTCTTCTTGTGATGTTCCTTCTTACCCTCTGAATAATTAGCAGCACTGAATGAAGAATGAGATGATTTTTCCAAAGTCCTTTTAGATGATTTGGAGCCGGTAGTTAAAGGAGTGTTGATGGCTTTAAGCAAATCCATGGCAGTGTTAGCAGAGAGTGAAAAAAATTACTTTTTTCTATTCTTTGATGATGACTCCAAAGGCAGGGAAAGTTCAAAAGGACAAAAGTCTAAAATAGAGTACAGAGAAAACAGGTAAAAATAAATACATGTACAGGACGTCAAAATCAACTGTATCTTCATTTACAAACTGTCCTAACATCAGATTATTAAATATTCAGCTGGAAAACTTCAGTTGTTCTTACAAAGGATTTGGCTCTAAGGCTTCTGGATTATTAATCTTATATTCACCATATTATATTCTATTTTAGTGAATTCTATAAATAATGCAACAATTTATTGAACATCTTATACCTCACTTCCTGGATTTGCAAGAAAGGAAAACTGCAAAATACAATATATTATTAATATTCAAAATCATATTATGTAGGGAACAGAAAACAGTATTTAGAGTTGTTAGGACTCTGTCCAAACGGTTGGGTTGGTTAATATAAACAAGCCACAAATCACTGTTTAATGTATATATGTAATATTGCTTTAAATGCATTGTTGCATTCTGACTGGCAGTAACGGCCATAAGAGGGAGCTAGAGAACATGGTTAGTGCTCTCTCTCTTTTGCTGATTCATTGCTGAGTGACTTCGTGTCTGTAAGCTCTGTGTGTAGCTAACTATCTGTGATAGTAGAGAATCTTTGTTGATTAAGACAAAGAAAGGCTGGTAAGAAGACTGCTGTACTTCTGAATACT
>QLTV01004237.1:1326928-1337537 GCA_003457575.1 Thermophis baileyi | reverse complement strand
GCAGCAGGAAGTGTCATATTATTAGGTAATAGGTTGATTGGTTGGAGATCGATCAGACAACAACATATCAGTTTGTCAACCATGGAGGCTGAATTTTCATGTTTGTCTCTAATATGTACGGAACTTATATATTACAAGCAATTATGTCAAGATATGGGAATTGTTGTACATGAACCGATCACTGTATATGAGGATAACCAGGCAGCAATTAGTATGTCAACTAATTTGAGTGTAAAAACAATATCAAAACATACATATTTAAGGTATCTAAATGTGAGACAATGTGTACAAAGTAAAATGATTAAGTTAGATTATTGTATGAGTGAAAACAATTTGGCAGATCATTTTAAGAAGGCACAAGGTGCTATTCTTCATAAGAAGAGTTGTGAAAGTTTTAATTTAAGGATGTAAGAAGTTATATATTAACCACCCAAAGGGGAGAATGTTAGGACTCTGTCCAAACAGTTGGGTTGGTTAATATAAACAAGCCACAAATCACTGTTCAATGTAATATATGTAATATGGCATTAAATGCATTGGTGCATTCTGACTAGCAGTAACAGCCATAAAAGGGAGCTAGAGAACATGGTTAGCTCTCTCTCTTTTGCTGATTCATTGCTGAGTGACTTCGTGTCTGTAAGCTCTGTGTGTAGCTAACTATCTGTGATAGTAGAGAATCTTTGCTGATTAAGACAAAGAAAGGCTGGTAAGAAGACTGCTGTACTTCTGAATAGAACGTGTATGATTCGGACTGTTATTTGGACTGTGCTATTTCTTTAAGTAAACTACTTTTATACACTTTAACGTATCTGTGTATTGACTGAACCATTACTCATATCTACTGCAACATTACGGTTCACTGTGCAAGCCTTAAGAAGCAGAGGTTACTCTGCACAATTCCTTAACAAGAGTAAGAAATCCAAAGTCAGAGGAATAAAATACAGGGTTGGAGTAGCAAGAAACTAAAACATAAAATACCTAAACCAATTAAGAAGTTTTTGTCTAGGGCCAGAAATCTATTAAACAGGTACCAGGCAGATTTTTCTGGAACAGGGATTTCCACAACTAACTAAATACCCTCAAGATGGGTAATATGATTAAAGCCCTGCCCTGTTTTAGGTACACGTTACACCCATTAAAAAAGGGCAGGGCTTCAACTGCATAATCACACCTGCCATCTTTACTTTTTTGACACTCCCTCCTCAGTGGAAATCCCAAAAGAATATTCAGCTGTGCTTTTGCCTTTCTCAGATAAATATCTTTGGATCTTGATTAAGATATTTAAATACCAAGGGAATACCAAGGGGGAAGCTATTTAAATATCAAGAATCAGAAAGTTTTTAAGAGATCAAAAGCAATACTTCGATGTAGACTAAACAATGTAATGGCACTTGGTGAACATGATGGAATACTGCTTAATATACTCATGATGTCCAATACAAAATATTACACTAGTAGCAATATTTTGATCCACCTGATTACTTTTACAGGCAGACATCATAAATTGTGATTAAATTAATGCAACATTAATCAGTTAGACTAGAAACTAATTTAGGTATTTTTAGAAGCCATTTGAGAGAAAAGAGATAAGAGAGGCAAGAAAGTTGAGAAGGTTGCTCAATGATTACGTTGCTTCCTGACATCTATTGATTGTCCGCTGAATTGTTGATTGCACTGCTGATTGCAGTTAATTACTAAGTGTGACACTGGAGCATGGTTTTAACACACCTGGAAATGTGAGAAGTTCCTGGACAAGATAGATGAAACTCCTCAGGAGAGACACAGAAAAGTAAACACCAGAGAAGGGGAAGACAAGTAGAAAAATGTGACCCCCCTAAAAGCAAGAGAATCAGGAAATACTCAGTGCTAGTGGAGTTTGGCAGCTGGTACTACAGTTTTGTTCTAGAAGACAATTCATGGCTACCCTAATAAAGCGTGCTAACCCTGGTTTCTCAGAATAAGGTAGAAGAAATTCAGGACCCAATGGGTCAAAGAAACCAAATAAGGAAGAAGAGTGTTGTGGTGATTGGTGATTCTTTGCAGAACCAACGTAGCAGTGAGAGATCTGTTTTTTTCCATTCTGATTAGAAAAATCATAGATCAAGAAAAAATGAATAATTGTTTTAAAGAAAAACTGAATCTTTCCCAGAAACTATTCCCTTTCCCTCCCTCGCCCCCCATATACTTACATTAAATATTTTATATTTAAAGCAGCATATCTGAACATTAGAGAAAGGGATCAGAAATTATGATCTTCATAATGATCTGCTTATAATTCAAATCTCACTAATCAGATTTGGAAACAGAATGCTTCACTGAATGGACTAATTCAGCAAGAGTATTTTTTATTTTTATTGTCAATTTTTCAGTTACTCCACAGTATTTTACATAATAGAAGAATAAGAACTTCTTGAGTTCTTCGACATTTACTTAACTTCAACCTCTTTGCCGCCGTGAATGGCCTGCCACCACAGCCTCTTTGCCGGCGCGAACAGCCTGCCGCCGCAGCTTCTTTGCCAGCGCGAGGCCTCCCCGTGCCCCATTTTGGGCCTGGAAAGCCTCCTGCACCAACCTAGAAGCCAAAACGGGGAGCGGTGGTGCCCCCGCATCCCGTTTTGGCTTCCAGGTTGGTGCAGGAGGCCTTCCAGGCCCAAAACTGGGCGTGTGCGCGTGTGAACTCCCCAAATGCAATGCAAGCGTTCCCCACGCATGCACCCCTCCCACGCATGCACGGCAGAGACCCAAAGACCAGCTGGCTGGCGGGAGGCGCGCACGCATGCACAGTAGAGCTGGGCTGGGGCGACGGCTGGTGTGCCCGCAGAGAGGGCTCTGCGTATCACCTGTGGCACGTGTGCCATAGGTTCGGCATCACGGTCCTAGACCTATCCTATCCCATAGGACTTTTGCTACAAAATGCAAAAGAAACTCTCTTGAAGTTGCCTTTACTTTTCAAGGTCTGGTTGCTGGATCATAGCAGAGGGCCTTCTCTTCTCTTGCTTTCAAGCTATGGATACTCCCTCAGGAGCTACACTTGGCTCCCATTCTTGCCCTTTTCAGAATGGAATTCCCCATGGGCAGAAAAATGGAATATAAAATGAAATAGACAGTAATAGTAGTAATAACGGTAATAACAATAATAAACATTCATAATTAAACTTTTTTTAGATACTGGAACTTGTATTTCAGTTAATGAAATAATGACACTGAACAATAAACTCATTGTCAATTCACTCCTAATTCAATTTTAACAAAATCAGGTAAAAAAATTTCTCCTTCTCTCTCAGTTCTCTCACCTTCAGTCTATTTTCTGTATTCCTCCTGAGCAGCTGTCTCCTCCTTTTCCAGAAGCAGATCCTTATAGGAACGTTCCTTTTCTTATTGGGTTCTGCCAACTGCTAGACCCACATCATCTATTTGGTTATTACCTAAGAAAGGAATACAATTAAGATGAAGGGAAGCTTTCATTATAAGATACTACATTATGGCCCCAAATAAATGATGATGCAGAAAAGGAAGCATACAAGACAGGCAGACACCCATTCAAACTTAAACATCAGTGGTTCTAAGTTGTAAGTGTGGTTTTTAAAAAAATGAAGTTTTATTCTTACTCAATTCCTTCCCTATGATAAGAATGGAAAAGGCTGCTCATATAATCAAAGACATAGATATTAGTATTCTACCATGCAGAAGTTATGCATTCAGTCTCTAAATTGAATTATTATTCCTTGGAGCTGATAGAATTAAGAATTAAGACAGAATTCTACCCTGTCAACATTCTACACTATTCTTTGTGACACTCTTGTTCTAGTCCTGATTCCCACAAATTTGAGTATAAGGAAAGAGGATATGAAAAACTGCAGACGCCCAATCCATGCAAGGCACTGGATTCCCCCCCCCCAGACATGTATACTCTGTAACATCTCTTAAGATTATGAAACAATCCTACCTTTTTTTTCCTTGGAGTCATCATAAGCCACGGCTCTCCTGCAGGGATCTGGGAATGTGTTGCCACGTCTAGCCTCCTTCTGTCTCTAACTACAGAATAAGGTATAAGAAACAGAAAATAAGAATAACCCTCCCATAAAGTGGGAATCATAATGCAGAAAGGGACTAAATATTTGAAAGAATGAAAAGAAGGATGAAGAGATGCTACTATCTACAACTTATTATCTTTACCCTTCAAAGAGATCAAAGCACAGAGAAAGGACCTAATTCATTTATCCAATTCCCTTACTAATAGGCAGAGAAGATGATAGCTAATATTCTATTTCAAGTAGGTGGATGCTATGTTCCAGATTTTCTTGAAATGGCTCTTACAATGCTACAAGGCCTTTCAAACAGAGAGCTGTATTTAATTCCATGTATTTTAAGTAAAGGCTATATAGAATGAGAGTATCAGATAGAATTGCCACCAAGAGTAGTTTTTGATTATGTCAAGACATAAATGGAATAATCCACTTGGAAACCGCTTTTGGACTTTGTTACTGAGAGGGGGAAAAAAAATATGAAACATTGACTTTGGGTTTTGCTGATTAGGTAAGTTTGTTGTTATAGACATGATTCGTATATACTACTATGTAAAAATAAAAAGTTGAGACTGTATGTTATTCTACTGTGCTAAAAAGTCAGAAGTCAATGCTTTTCTTCATTTCCCCCCCTACATTTTCCCCTCTTCTCTTTTCCCTCACCTACTTTCCCACTACTTTCATTTTCCTTTGTATTTTATATTCTAATAAATAAAAAAGAAAGAAGACAGGAAAAAGGAAAACGGTCCTTTCTCTGGGCCTCTGCAGCATTTCTAGCTTCTTGTGACCTTAGTTGTTCAGAGGTTCCTCATCCTGGCTCAAGAATGACAGTTCAGGTGAGAAGGGCAGCTACTGAAGCCTTCCTTCTGTCCTCTCAGAATGACAACTGTCTGCATGACAGTTTCTTCCAGAGCACACTTGAAGGGTTTTTTTAAAAATTGTTTTTGAGTGTTACAATAAGATAAAAAAAAAATAGCTCCAGGATTTTTTTTTTAAATTTGTTATTTCTATATGAACGTTTCAACCTCCATTTCTAAAGAACAGCCCAAACAAGCCAAATTACAACTGATGCGCTCCCGCGACAGAAAAACTTCCCCTCGTTTCCAAGTAACCCGGTATAACTGGGAAATACAAAGCTCAACTGTCAAGTGCCTTTATTCCTGACAAGCGCTATATAATGCTTTGGAGGACAAATCCCGAAGAAGGACACGATCATCCTCCATCAAACGAATGCCATAACAGCTCCCTCCACAAGTCTCTCCTGCAGCCCGTTGCTCATTCGGCGCCACCGGCCTTCAGCCACAGGCTTGTTTAACGGAGCGACGGTGGCCCAACAGCTCCGGCTCTCGCATCCGGGCCAACACACGCGCGCCTCTTTTTCTCCAGGTTGTGCTTACAGTCGGAGAGATGGAGCCTCACACAGCCAAGCACGAGCCGTAAGAATCCGGCAGGAAGCGTCTTCTCTCTCCAACCGCGGCAAGAGGGCCGCCGAGAACAAGGAGGTCGGAGCTGGCCCGCAAAGCCGCCTCCGGGATCCCGCAGCCTCCCGGAGGCCGCTCTGACAGTGGCCAGAGCCCGCCCTTCGCGAGAAGGCGGGGAGGCGCGAGATCCCGCGGGGGGGGGGGCGGCGTCCTAGGCATCGCGCGAGATTTCAACGGGAGACGATGCGGCCTTTGGAAGTTTATCTCTCGTGGGTTTTGGTAGCGGCAAAAATCAGGCGGGACGAGTGGCGGCGGTTCTCCATAATGGGGCTGCTGGAATTCAGGCTAAGGGTGGGGAAGCGGGCTGTTTTTCCCTGCTGGGGATGGAAGTGGCCACTATTCGACTTCAGGCACGGATAACCGAAGCCAAGGGACGGCCTTCCTACCGTTCTTCCACGTTCTTCGAGTCTCTGCTTTGGACGGCGCGGAGCCGACTGTCGAGTCCGGCGCCCGTGGCTCTCCAAGCGTGAGGAGGCGGTCACCAGAAACGCTGCTACGTCTTTGGTGCGAGCATCGAGCGCCTTGGCGCGCTTTTCGGGTGCTCCTAGTCCTGCTGAACGACAGACATTTCAAATGATAGTCATATATGTTTCACAAATCAAATTTAGACTTGGAATAACTTCATTGCCACTTTAAATGTACACTAATCGGCATACGTTAAAATGAAATTTCGTTGCATACAGCTCTCAAAGGGGCACCATACCTCCAATATATACTACATAACCATGACAAAATAAATAAAAAAATATGCATATACCAACATTTATTATATGACATAGAGAAACAACACAGTCTAGTTCGGATATATACATGTATATGGCGAGAAAAACGAATCTTGTGAGTTTACCAGACGGATGGCATAGGGAACAAAGCTGTAACAGAATCTGATAGTCCTGCTAGAAATACTTCGGAACCTCCTCCCAGAGGGGAGCAACAGAAACAGACCATAAAGTGGGTGTGTGTGGGTCTCTAATAATGCTTTGAGCTCTAAGCACATAGCACTTACAAGCAGTATCCTGAATAACAGGAAGAGAGTTTCCTATAATCTATCTGAGGCACTGCTACCATCAAACCAAACAGCAATGCAGTTTGTTAAAACACTCAATTGTGCCTTTGTAAAAAGTGGCCAGGACAGAAGGAGAAAGATGTGCTCTCCTCATCTCTCTTCATCTCTCCATTAAGACCGTTTGAGTTTTCTTAAAAAAGATTTCCTAGCCCTTAGGCTCAATGATTTTAGGATGCATTTGCTTAGGACCGTGATGGCAAACCTATGGTACGCGTGCCAGAGGTGGCACGCAGCACCCTCTCTGTGGGCACGCGAGCCGTCACCTCAGCTCCGCTGCACATGCACATGTGCCTCCCGCCAGTCAGCTGGTCTTCGGGTCTCTGCTGTGCATACGCAGGGGGCAGGGCACATGCAGGGGGGGCCGCACATGCATGCGTGGGGTGCATGCAAGGGCACATGCACGTGCGGGGTGGGGCACATGTGGGGGGCCACGAGCATGCATGGTGGTGGGATGCATGCACAGGGGCCGTGCACGCATCGCATTTTGGGGTTTCAGGGTGCGCATGCGCATTCACACGTGCAGACGCGCACTTTGAGCACTCGGTCCAGAAAAGGTTAGCCATCACTGGCTTAGGAGCTTCTCTTAGCCTGTTCATCGACTGACTGTAAACTGCTTCTTTTCAAGCTGTTTGGTAAAATGGCAGGGTGAAATAATTGCATTAAAAAGAGGCACGAGTGCACCTAAGATCTAATGAAAGTTCTTTAAATGATTCAGGAGGTCCTTATTTTGTGGTGAGAGGAGGAATACACTGCTAGATGTAGAGACATGTGAGACATGCTTGATTTCAAATTTGAAATGTCTTCATTGCTTTTGACTCCAGAGTTGCCAGAGTAGGTAGAGTGGCAGTCCATGCTAGCTCAGAAAGTTTGGCTAAGGGAATTATTTTACAATCATTTATTTATTTATTTATTTATTTATTTATTTATTTAGCTTTATTTATTTATTTATTTATTTATTTATTTATTTATTTATTTATTTATTTATTTATTTATTTATTTATTAATTACAACAGTCTATTATGGTCATGGACCAATACCCCAAACAAAAGCATTAAAACAATAATAATAATAAAAAACAAAAATAAAAAGCAGACAGAATAAATTGTGGTTAATATTGTGGTTGGTGGTGGATTATCAGTGGGCAGTTAAAGTTTGCCTAATTTTACATACAACATAGCAAAATTTGGCCACATTCAAAGAAACTACTTTCATTGATCTGATAATAGTTGCACATAAAAAAGATCAGTATTTCCCTGATATTTTATTAGGTAAGGTGTTACAAATTGAATCCGCGTCCTTATAGAAGATGCAATATATTCATTAAAACAATACAATAAAGTTACCCAGATTAAAGTACTAAAAACTGTGCTGTAACTGAAACTAAGAGAGCTAAGAGCCAGATGTGTTGGGGATGAGGTCTTATCCCATCAGCCACCACCGGTAGTGAGTATCCTTGGGGCCTCAGGCCACGTGTCAAAGCCATGTTTTAATACCCTTCTGGAAGGCCAAAAGGGTGAGGGCAGTTCTCAGCTCTAGTGGTAGAATGTTCCACAGAGATGGGCCACACCCGAAAAGGCTCTTCTTTGATCCTGACTTCTCCAATTCCTTAGCAGATGAGATCCATAGCAGGCCTCTGACGTGAGTAGGGAAAGCTTCTCCCATTGGGGAGAGATGGCTCTTCAGATAAAATTGATATCATTATAGTTGTTTGGAAATCAAAATAAAAAACACTCTAGGAATTTAATGCTTCTAGTGTTTGCAATTGAAATTTAAGTCATCCCGTTAGCCAGTTTTATTATAGGTTAGGTGGCAGGTAGTACATAGTCTGATTTTCCAATCTACCTATTGAATAAATTTTTAAATAATAGCATTTTTTTTTAGTCAGCTTGTGTGACTCCCAGGCACAAGGCCATCTGAAGAAGTATGTTGTTCATTGCTGGGCTACAAAGGTCTAAAAATGTGACTGCTAATGTCAATAGTATTTTCCACTCACCCCTTGAAGCTCTTTGAGTGACTTTGATCTTCTCATTTTTCCTCAGCTCAACCAATCACACACAACTGTACAGGAAAACAGAAGGAAAGAGTACTGTCTAAAGTATCTTGAGTTTCTTGACAAAAGGTAAGAATACATGAACTACAATAGTACAAAAGTATAACACTGTTGCACCAGGCACTACAAACCAGCAAAATCTAAACTTAAAGCTCAAGATCAACAGGACATGATTTATTTATTTATTAAACAAATTTATATAGCTGCCCAACTCACACATGGTGATGCCAGGTGAAACCTCCAAACTCTGACCTCTCCTCCCATGGCAGTGACAAACACAGTCGAACAAGCCACTTGATTGGCTCCATAATCTGGGGTCCCCAAGCCCACTGACAGAACCATGTCTTCAGAGCCTTTCAGAAAAATAATGTGGGGAATGATGGTCCACAGTGAGGGAGACATGAAAAGGTAAAGTGCAATATCCTAAAGCTTACCAAGTATATAGTCATTTAACTATGCATATATAATGAAATTTGCTTATACACTATATTAGAAGATATTTCAGAATTTATTTCAGAGAACATTTAATTGGAACATAACATTCAATCAGGTTTTAACGACATCATTTGGCTTATGTTGCATTACTCTAAGGATGTTGCTAATTACTGCTAATTAATTCAGAGTTCTATATATTTCTGCAAGATGTTGATATGACATGAGTGATTGCTGGAGTTTGGTTTTTAAAGCCCAGTTTGTACTTTTTATATAAGCAAATCTAATACTGCTTCTGAACTCTGTAGGTAAACCCTCAAGAAGACCAATTTTAGCATCAGAAGCTGAAGATTTTTTAAATAGTCTATTAATAAAAAAGCTGTCAAGACAAAAATAGAAGTATGATTAGAAAATGAGGATGGAAGATTAGTGTTTGTCTCCTATTTCACGGGAAGCATAAATGTACTCCCTTTGAAGGTCAGTTATTTTACCAATGATTTAGAAGTGGAACTATGTTGCATTCCATACATTATTTCATTCTTAAAATGCCTGGGTTCCTTGATAGTTTTGTATTTTAATTAAAATTCCACTCACTGCTTTTGCTTTAAACTGCTATATCCTGTCAAAGCATACAGAATTCACATAATGAATTCCCTCTGAAAGCTGTTTAAAAATGTGCTATCTTCAAAGTCAAATTGCTGTATGGCTCAATATCATTTATTTTCATGAAGCATTTGGAACAATTGCATCCTATTTCAGTCTGGCATCATCCAGTTGTGGGATTGCAATTCCCAATCCCAAAACATCTGGAAAATGCCAAATTGTAAAAAGCTGTTCTGTTGTTATTAAGCCGAACATGACATTGTACATTCTTCTGTTTAGTTCTGTTTCCTGTTCTGCTCCAGTTTTTTTGTTTGCTAAAAAATTTAAAGCACGTGATGGTAGAGGCCTGTCACATCCATTCTTTGTGAAGTGCTATTTACATGGCTGCTACAGAGAAAATTATGATGATGATGATGATGATTATTATTATTATTATTTATTTTATTCATTAAACATGAAACTCAAGTCAACTGAACATTTAAAAATGTATCACAAATATCATTGACTGGTGCTGATGGTTGATATGGGTTGCTGCCAGCATCCTAGGTATCCACCAAGTATCTTCTTAAAATGTACAATGTTCCGAGTAGCACAGTTTTTTGCAGTTCCGCTGGTGTTATTGCAGGAAGCATAATAACATCATCATCATCATCATCAATCATCATCATTATTCATTAAACATGAAACTCAGTCAACTGAACATTTAAAAATGTGTCACAAATATCATTGACTGGTGCTGATGGTTGATACAGGTTGCTGCCAGCGTCCTTTTTAATAATAATAATAATAAATAATAATAATTAATATATTATTATTTTTTAATAATAATAATAATACAACATTGAGCACACTGAAATCAAGAAGAAGATTGGTAGTGAATACATCAGAACAGTGAAGAGGATTTTAAAGTCCAAACCCAGAGGAGAAAATGTCATCAAGACAATTAGCAACT
>QLTV01004237.1:1314023-1326668 GCA_003457575.1 Thermophis baileyi | reverse complement strand
ACGAAAGGTGACAAGAGCTTCCTTTTTGAAAAATAATAATAATAATAATAATAATAAATAATAATAATAATAATAATAATAATAATAATAAAAAATAATAATTTCTTTTATTCATTAACTGGACATTAAAAATGTGTCACAAATACCATTGACTGGTGCTAATGGCTGATATGGGTTGCTGCCAGCATCCTAGGTATCAACCAAGTATCTTCTTAAAATATACGATGTTCCGAGTAGCGCAGTTTTTTGCAGTTCCGCTGGTGTTATTGCAGGAAGCTGCAATTTCTTGATGTGTTTTGTAAAATTGTTGGACATGGTACCAATTGCCCCGATGACAATGGGTATCACTGTTACATGTTCCATCCATAACTGTGTAGTTTCGATGGCCAGGACGCGATATTTCGTGATTTTTTCCAGTTCTTTTTCTTCGACTCTTGCATCTCCTGGTACAGTGATATCAATAAACTGTACACTTCGGCCCTCGATAACTGTGATATCTGGCATGTTATGTTTCAAATGACGATCTGTCTGTATTCGAAAGTCCCACAAGATCTTCACCGTCTCATTTTCGGCAACTTTTTCCACTTTATGTTCCCACGACTTTTCGGATACAGGTAGGGCGTATTTTTTACATAATGACCAGTGGATTAATTTAGCAACTCAATCATGTCTAGCTTTGTAATCAAAGCGATTTTGCTGCACTCACATATTAAGTGTGAAACAGTTTCAACTTTGTCATTGCAAAGTCGGCAGTTTGGATTGTCAGTGGATTTTTGTATCTTCGCTTTCATGGCATTAGTTTGTAGTGGTTGTTCTTGAGCAGCGAGTATTAAACCTTCCGTTTCTTTCTTGATGGTTCCTCTCTTAAGCCATGCCCATGTCAAGAAGTAATCTCATTTTCCTTAATTGTTTTTCCAGTGCTGTCCATGCATAGCTTTGGTTTTCCATCCATTTAATCTGTCATCCAAGTGTTTTTCCTTATATTCTGTCTTTGTTTCTGTTGTTTTTATAATGTTCTCCGTTTTCACAGCCTGCAGCAATTTTTCTGTACTTTGGTTCACATAATCATTCAAACTTCATTTTTCTTCTTCTACAGTTTGATGGATTTGCAATAGCCATCTGCCCCCTATTCTTCTTGGCAGGTACAACCTGTCAATGTCACTTCGTGGATGTAAAGCGTGGTACATATTCAAAAGTTTACGTGTTTTCCGGTCCAGGTTTTCCAGTTCACCCACAGTCCAGTTGTTATTGTTGTTGTTGTTGTTATTTTGCGTTTATTACTGTTGTCTTTGATGTTTAATATTGTCAATAAATGTTAACAATGGACTGATTAAACTTAAAAACAGGGCTCTTTATTGAATTCAAATAAATTCTGAGTTGAATTTAATTTTCTCTCTCTCATAGATTGATGGATCACACAGGATAGGGGTCAGGGTTCCAAATAGCATCAAAAATTAAATCAGAGTCTGAGGCAAAGCATTCCTCAAAGTTCCAATTTATTAACAGAGCCATGTTGGCACAGCTGTGAGAAACCCGAATCTGACGCTACGAGGGTTTCTCCACCCAGTTGAAAGATCAAGCCCCTTGTCCCCACACCCACAAGTTCATGATGTTAGCCAGTCGTCTTCTGCCATGGTGTTAGTTACTCCCCTCAGCTTCCGGGCAGGTGCTGGACAAAGGATGACCTTGAGAGTCTAAAGGAATTTGTTATGGCTACATGTCTATATCCCTCATGCAACAGCCCCTCTCAAATTCCCACAGCAAGAATACATTCTAAGCGTAAAGTGTGGCAGGCCAAAGTCTCTAATAAAATATGGCTTCGGCCTGACAATAGGGTTAGCTCCTTTTCTAATTAGAAGACTAGACCTAAATTTTTCTAGAAAATAGAAAGTTTTCTTTTTAATTCTTCTATCTAGTATCAGCCCCCAGTAGCTAATCTGCAGACTCAAATCAATTATGTGTACTTGGACTTCCCAGGAAATGGAATTGGCATAAAGAGGATATATACAGATTTTACCTAAAGCACACTTTAGGCTTTCTGTCAGATAGTTATTTGTCTTCTATAAAGACAAAGGCCTTGGTTGCTTACAAAACAAATTCGTGTGCGCTCCATCAATGGCCCAATTCCTCCTGGAGAACTTGAGAGCAGTTGTTTCAACAGCTAAGAGATGGGGATTTCCATACCTGATATCTAGCTTCATTGATATAGTGGATGAAAACAGTATTTGGATTTAATACAAGTTAGCTCTCTGGTCATATACTGGTATTGTTATCAGATGTAAATGCCATTTAATTTAACTGAGATGTATGTCATACTATAAAACATTTTCCATTCTCTACCATGAGAAATATAGCTCTTCTAATGGCAAAAGATGCATTCATTTCTTATTCAATCCACAGTAATTGTACTTTTATTTTCTTTGGCGATCTCCTACTGAGCCTATTTTAGTTCTTTCTAACTTGCTTCTGAGTTATTTTTTGTTCCTTAATTGTTTCTACTTGAAGAAACTCAAAGAAAAAATTATGATGACTAATAGATTTGCAAATGATCAATGCTTAACCACCCTCATAAATTGCTTTGGTAAAATTAGCAAGAACGAACAGCTGTTGGCATGCATTTATTGCAGTAATAAATGTAAATAAATTTGAAAACATTGTTCACATGAAATTCAGCTATATTTGTAGTGAAAATTAGAGATAAATTAGGTTCAAAAAGGAGATTGAACATAGGAACAGAAAAGTTAAGGAGGAAGATGAAGAAAGAAAAACTGGTGTTTTATTCCATTATGTTACCTTCATTACTTTTCATGGTAAGATAGAACAGTACCTGCTAATTTATCTTAGCAATATAAAATTACCATGATGTTTCCGTATTTTGATTTATTATTTGTTCCTATATGAAAAAATACATGAAAAGAAGAAAAATTTTACTACTACTTAGGGATCTATGTGATTTAGAGGCATGTCTTCTATTACAGTTCCAACCACTACTTGAAACAGTCTGTTACCAGAAGCTTTTATTTGTCCATAGAAGAACACGAACAGACCCCTTAGACCACAGGTCACCAACCGGTGGTCCGCGGAGAAATCTTGGCCCCTGGGACGGATATGGCTGAGAGCAATTACTCCAGTCCGCGTGAGGGAACCAAAGCTGCACCGCCCAACATCACCCTGCCCACACGCCAGCCCCCACTCTTAAGGCCGAGCACAAACTTCACCTTGAGTATACCGGTGCGAGCCACACGAGCTGGAACAGGAAGGTAAGACCAAGAACTCGCGCTCAGCCGAACGGCTGCCTGGGAGGGGGGGGGGAAAGGTTCAGCCGCCTTTCAGGTCTACATCTCTCCTTCTGCGAGGCCTCCGGGTGGGAGGCCCGAGAGAAAGCGCCTGCTAGATCTGCCCCCTGCAAACTCTCGTCTCTCGAGAAGCCCGGGCGAAGTGCTTCTCTCAGCTGTAGTGCGGCACCAGCATTTGAAGCGGCGCGGGAAACTTCGTCCGGGCTCCTTGAGAGTTTGCATGGTGCCGAGCAAACTCTTGTCTCTCGAGGACCCCGGCCGAAGTTTCCCGCGCTGCTTCAAATGCTGGTGCCACACTACAGCTGAGAGAATCACTTCGGCCGGGCTCCTCGAGAGACGAGAAGTTGCTCGGCCCCATGCAAACTCTCACCACCTGCAAAGTTGCACATTGCAAGTGCCACCCCAGGGCAGAGATTTCCAGTCCCACCACGGGCAGTCCCATATTCAAGAGCTGTAGTAGTCACACTCACAGGACTGGCCCGTTGCAGCTTGTCCACCCGGGGGCACTGTCCATTGCGGATGCCCCCTGCAAACTCGTCTCTCGAGGAGCGCTCGCTGAAGTGTCATGGGAAACTTCGGCCGGGCTCCTCGAGAGACGAGAGTTAGCAGGGGGCCGATCTAGCAGGCACTTTCTCTCGGGCCTCCCACCTGGAGGCCTTGCAGAAGGAGAGATGTAGACCCGAAAGATGGCTGAACCTTCCCCCCCCCAGGCAGCCGTTTGGCTGAGCACAGCAAGTTCTTGGTCTTACCTTCCTGATCCAGCTCGTGTGGCTCGCACCGCTATACTCAAGGTGAGGTTTGCGCTCGGCCTTAAGAGTGGGGGTTGGCGTGTGGGCGGGGTGATGTTGGGTGGTGCAGCCTTGTGTTCCCGCATGTGGACTGGAGTAATTGCTCTCGGCCATATCCGGCCCAGGGGCCAAGATTTCTCCACGGACGACCAAAATTTTCTCACAGACCACCGGTGGTCCGCTATTTTGTAATAATTACACTAACTTTAATAATTTTGTTACAATTAAAACATTCAAAGATTTTGTGATGATTAAATAAGCATTTACGATTTTGTTATAATTAAATAAACATTTATAATTTTGTTATATTAAATACTGTAGGTGCATTTCATATTAATAAAATTGAATTTCTCTGATCATTATTTTACAAATGTATTTATCTTTTTTTAAAAAAATCATATTAGTGGTCTGCGGGACTTAAAATTATGAATTAGGGTCCGTGGGATTTAAAATTATGAATTTGGTGGTTCGCGGGATTTAAAATTATGACCTTGGTGGTCCCTGAGGTCCAAAAGGTTGGGGACCCCTGTCTTAGACTGCATTGGCTTCATAGTCAGTTCCCCGCTTTTCTCATTTCATACTGATTTTGTTATCTTGTTTTTACATACACCATTTCCCTGTCTAACTATTCAAGGTTTTGCAGTTTAAAATGGCTTTTCCTTGCCTTGAATTCTTCAGTTCTGTTAGGACTTTCCTCATATTTTCTAGCTCTTAAGTGGGTACACATTCTGGGAGTTATCCTAATATATCGACAGGGTTCCTGGGGAAGATGGGATTAAAATAACAGTTTAAGATAAGATTGGCCAAACTTTATTACATTAAAATCTTGATTACATAGTAACTTCATTAATCACACACAAATAAAACAAACCAGGTTTTGGAGAGCTGCACCCCCACCTTAGAATCAAAGATTCATGATGTAAGAAAGAAGAAAAGAAATACATCCATATACAGTATTAGTTATTTCATAATACTGTATAGTTAAGTTGAATAGTTAATAATCAAATGAGATGGTAGCCACAGAAGGAATTGCTTATACATATAGGAATACAAATGGCAGGGCCCTTGCTATCTAGTCTAATTGATGGAATACTACCATAGAATATTAGATCCACATCAACTTTTTCTTCAGAAACTCAAGGTGCTCTACACAGTGTTCCTCTATTCCCCTCCCCTATGGATTTATACATGTATACATATAATTCAGTAGCTAGGAGGACAATTGTCCAAACTGCATAATATTTCAACTATTGGATAGAATGTTCAGAATCTAAATTAAAAGAAAAAGAAAATACAAGGTCTTTGAAGGCCTAGGAATCCTTGGGTCATAAGGTGGCATCTGTTCCTCAGATAAAATGAGAGGTAGAGTATTACAGTATACTCCATACACATGTGTAGCAAAAAAACCGTTAAGTATAAAATTAAGTTTGGGGTGGGGGTTGTGAGTTTTTAAACTATATTGTCTGCCAATATAAATGTAGAAAAATGTAATTTCTAAAACGTTGAACTTGATGTGGGAATTCTCAAACTGTGGTTCAAGACTTCCTGGGGGCAAAGGATTTTTTTACTTTTGTGGACATGGACTAAATAGACACTTTAACCCTCTGCCATAATGAAAGTATTTAATATTAATTTTCAAGGCCTACAATTTTGGACTCTCTTGAGATAACACTTTATGATCTCATAAGAAAATTGGGATAGAAATCTAAGAAAACTTGGAGAAAACAGAAGAGCTAATGGACAGCTAGGTTTAAAAGAAAAAGAAAAATTAGTATAGAAAGATAGCAATAGCACTTAGACTTATATACCGCTTCACAGTGCTTTACAGCTCTTTCTAAGCGGTTTACAGAGTCAGCATATTGACCACAACAATCTGGTTCCTCATTTTACCAACCTCGGAAGGATGGAAGGCTGAGTCAGTGTTGGTGACCCTCAGGAAAAGGTAAATTATCTCCCTTGTAAAAGAAATACTGTAAAAATGGCAATCTGTTACTGTATATCTAAACAGAAACAATTTATATTCCATATATTCTTGTTCATATGATGTTGCTGTTACATGAAATTTTACTTGTTTACAAAACTCATAAGTAGGTGATGGTTCTTTTCGGCTGTTGTTCCCTAGTAGTTGGTACTTAACCAGATTGCCTTAGATTCTGGAGATGAGATATAGCCATTGAGATAAATAGCTATGTTGCTGAAACTCTTCCAATTATCTAAACCAGGGGTGTCAAACTCGTGACGTCATGTTGTCATCACATGACGTATTGCAACTTTCCCCCCTTCGCTAAAACGGGGGTGGGCGTGGCCAGTGCGTGACGCATCTGGCCCACGAGCTGCGAGTTTGACACCCCTGATCTAAACCGACTCTCCTGCTGCATTTGTTGGCAACCAGTTTCATTGTGTCTTGAAAAGAAGGGCCTCAGCAAGATCTAATATTGTGTGTGTGAGAGAGAGCATGATTACATATTATGTATTATATCCCTTCTTGGCAGTCTCCTAAATTAGAAAGTCCCAAATTTGTAGCTTTCAGACAGAGTAATTTTGATTACCCTTTTAGTACTTTGTCCAATTCCACAATACCCTTTGTGAGATATGGCAAACTGAATTATGGGCAATACTCTTTAGTGTGAACACTGAGTTCCTCTGAAGCCATGATTAAATTTACAGTTTTATTTCCATTCCTTGTACTGTTGATGTATAGCAGTCAAATATCAATTTTGTATATAGCAGCTACAAATAGGTTTGACATTTTCACTGAGACATCATAACTCTTGATCTTTTCTTGATCATCATTTGTAGTTTAGACTCTATTAGTGTATACTGTATATAAAAATTGACTCTTTTGCTTGAATGTGCATCACTTTGTATTTGCTTCCATGGCATTGCATTTACTAAATTTTTAAACTCATGACTGGGAAAATCCTTTTTAAAGTGTTTACAATAATGAACTCTTGCCTTAGCATCCTTTTAAAAGATCTACTTAAGTATGATACTTGAATGATACTCAGTTTTGTCCTTTTAAGAAAACTAGGTCTGAGTTACCTGATGGGTCAGAATTTTTTACTGTGTTTGTGTGTGTGTGTGTGCGCGTGTGCGTGCGCATGTGTGCACACGTGCATGCACTGGGATTTATTTACCACTCCAATCTAGAAATATTCACATTTCAAAGTGCAAGAGGACACTACTGAAAAAGTTATAAAGCACATTAATAACATGAGGATAATGGTGGTAACTAATGGTCATTTCCCCAGGGCCTGCTAAGTGAATATGATGTTGCTAATTACTTACTCATAGTTACTGATGTATTGCTGCCATTTTAGCATTCTTGTAAGTTTGTCTTTAGAATTAATAATGTATGACTGGATTTAGGATGACCGCAAGCAGTTTTAAAAGCAATTGGAAGAGTTCAGCAAGTACCTTTACTTAGGGAGATGAACTAGTTGTTCTTAATCAATAGTCCTCAAAATAGCTAGGAAATACTTGTTAGAGCAATATTTGTCCTACTGCCCCAGTTAAAAATGATGTGATTGATGTCAGTAGAAATACTTGATCGGGATGTGCAATCAATTGATAATAGTTTCTGATTCTTACTTGTCTAACAAACACCAGAGAAAAAGCTCATCCTTAAATAAGGTCTCTAAAAAATGATAATCAGCTTGTCAGTACTAGAAACAAGGGAAAACATCTTTTTAGCCAAAGATGTATTGATGATTCCCCTAAATTCTGGGCTTTAATTCTGGCATCATTTTGCTCATTCTGAATTATTGCTGATTGGTGAGTCTCAGCAAACAGCCACATAGTTAATTTGGCAAGCCTGAAATTTGCTGAGTTTATATGTGTAAAGACAGAGACTTCAGTTTAGACAAAGAATGGAACAAAAAAGAAAAGTTAAGCATTCAGACATGCAAAAGTATCTCTTCCCATATATAGATTTGTAAATAAGTGAAAATATTACAAATCCCACAGATCTTCTGTTTCTGCCCTCCTCCCCCCAAAAAACAGTTAATTGCTGTGCTTGTGCAACTTTTCACTGTTGAAGTGTAAGCATAACTACTAATTTCTACTTCTATAGATGTCCCCTTGGTGGTGCTATTAACCAAGCTTTCAATTTTTTGTCTTTTAGCTTAAAATTCTGATTAAAATTACTAAATGGCAGTATGCCATAGTTGTTCTAACATATAATCACAGTAAAGCATGATCAGGCTTCTAAATGCTAAAATACTGCATTAAATTTGGAAGATTGCAGTAAAATAAACCAGCTCTGCTTCAGAATGGTGCATGTTCCATATATCCCTGTCTCTGTGAGATTGGTTTTTCTCCTTCAAATGTTTTCTTCAAGCAACTTTTCAGATTCTGTAATAGAAAACTGAAGCAATTATATCAAAGAGACACAGAATGCTAATAATGGTATATGCAATCTTTAGCTGGGCTATAATATAATTTAATATAATGAAACCATTCAATATTACTTGGTTCCCTTCTGGACAATTTATTGGAAATATTCAGCATTTTTATTATCCAGGATGTAAATCTTTATGATAGGATTTAAAGAAAATTAATGATGGT
Source organism: Thermophis baileyi (assembly GCA_003457575.1). NCBI lineage: Eukaryota > Metazoa > Chordata > Lepidosauria > Squamata > Dipsadidae > Thermophis > Thermophis baileyi. The sequence continues at coordinate 1,318,018 of QLTV01004237.1, read as the reverse complement.
GCTCACTACCAGAGGGTCATCTGATCTGAACAATAATGTTTTATTGTTAAAATAAAATAAAATGCTTCTTAGTACCTTCAAGATTAATCATTTTAGTAAGTTATAGGATATTATTAACTGTTCTTTCCATTGTGTGTGTGTCTGTGTTTGTGTGTGTCTGTGTCAGTGTGTATATACATACACAATACACATATATATGTCTCTGTGTGTGTTACACATATCATACCTGGGCTACAAAAACCCACATGAGCACCAGATGGCAGCAAAGAGTTTTCTGTATTTTAAAATTTTCTTTAAGGTTTAAAACTCAGTGTTTCATAGCTACTTGGGAAAAACATAGTTACAGAGGGTCCCTTGGTTGTGTTAAAAAAGTTATTTTCAACAAAGAATGGCTTGGATTCAGAGGAGAAGGAAATTTTGAGGCTGAATACCTAAAAATCATGGGTGGAAAATCTGGAGATTCATACTTTGATATATAGCTGAAATCATAATCTTTTCCAACCATTTTCATAGAGTCTAAACCAGGGTTGTGAGACCTAAACCCAAGATAGAATGATTGTGCTGTTGTGCAGAAGCCCAGGAAGTTGAATGGCACAAGTCTGAGTGTGCAAATCTGTTTTTCTTTGGACCAGCTATGCTTAGTCATGTGCCAGGTAATCTTAGATTGGACTTGGTGGAGCATTAATAGCCATACATCTCACTGAACAAACAACTAAAAGTTTATCACCTTTTTGTCATTCTGTGCGCAGAAATCCAGACCTAGTGAGAACCACACAGTTGTTGACTTAACTATTTGCTGAACATGCTTTAAGTCTGTCTCCTGACCATGGCTATGGCTACAGCTGTTGCTCAAACTTGGCTTCCTCTCTTGCTTATTCCTTGTGCTGATTATCATGCTTAAATCTGGGACTATCTGATTATTGCTCTTCACTCTCCCCAGAATAGAACATAATCAGATACGGCCCTTAGAGTTAATGTGCAGCTGCCTTCCAATTAGTCCTTTGGCTAATCACGACTGTACTTAATAATGCCAGCATTAAAATTAAAAGCTTTATTAGCAGGGTTGTGGTTATTATCAGGGCTATACAAGGCTTTAGATTGGAAAGAGATGTTTTCAGATATCCAGGAGTATGAACGGAGAACTATCTGCCACTCATTAAAGCAGCCACGTCTGTATCCAGGATTGTACATCTGTGCCAATATGATATCCCAAATAAAATTATGCTTTGAGGAAACTCTAGGCCTCAGAGTTTTGATTGCTTTGGGGTTATTACTTGGAACCCTGACACTGGAAACAGATATAAATGCTTTAATGGATTGCAGACAAGAACTGTATTCATTCTCCTGGGCTTTCTGGAGCCCTTCTTCCCAACCAAATCCAAAGCAATGAACAATCCTAATAGTATATGGTAGCTCATATTGTGCTGCAGTTTATTACCCTGCTTCATACATGCCTGACTGCAAGGGACTGGGAATCACAAGGTCATATGGAATCATGTGAGGTACTGTAACTTCTCTTAGGTTGGTGTTTCACAATTTGTTGCTGTCCAAGTGTATTAGGGTTGCTTCTTCTACAATTTCCAGCTAGTATGGCCACCAGTGACTGGACATTTTGGACACTGTGGTAAAACCTATAAAGTGGAGGTCCATATTTCCTCTAACATTAAACAAAAATGTTTTAAATATTTTTAAAAAATATTTTCAGCTCAAACTCTAAATTGTAGGTCTGTCTCCAACAATCATAGCTTTCTGATGAATTGAATTTATGCTTTCTCTAACATCTGGATTCCATACCATAACTTCTGTTCAACCATATTCAACATGCACTTCTGTTTTTGAAAAGGTTCACTGCTTGGCTTGAAAATGGCAAGGTTCATACAGTCTTATGTCTTTAACCAACATTTTATTTCCATTGTATATTACTTGAAAATTAAATTAGCAAGCCCTTATGGATCTAAATGCACCAAGTACCATTAAATTTTTGTTATTTTATAATTAAATAAAGTTTTATTGTTCAAATAAATAAGCCTGCCTAATATGCTGTATAGCTTAGCCTTCAGGGCTATCATCTAAATTCATCAAAAGGAATCTGTCATCATAAAAATTTCCTGTCCCTGAGGCTTTAGAATAAAAAGAGGAAATAGTGAGTGAGAGAGAAAAAAATTAATGGAGCCTCATCAGCATCAGAATAAACTCAGAAATAGATATGACAAGTTGGGTTTGCATAAACTTGTCAGTTGCTACTATATAGACAGAGATCTATTACCTCTCTGTTATGCTGCTGCTAACTTAATTTATAGCAATTTATTCTATAAAAGTAGATTGTAACTATGTTGGCTTGGAACAGGAAGAAAAGAAATCACCTTAGCTGCTCTGAAAATAAAAATGGTAATGTGTATAATAGATTTCTGATAAAGTAATTTGAACAGCAAACTAATATTCAGGCTAAATGCATTTTAGTGAACCTCATCACATCCCAACAACTCATGTAGATGCATTTATAGATAGAAAGATAATTGAGTCACGTGATCCATAAAACGACTGTTGTGGGGGAGAGGATATGATTTTGCCTATAATAGCATATTCTGGAGAATATCTAAGAAAACAGAAGCACTAGCCCACAGCCTGATGTTTATTTCATCTCCCATATAAACTACTGTTGCACTAACAATATAACTTTTATACCTTTCTGAGATGTATATAGAAATTAGGAAAAAAGATCTAGGTATCATGCAAAGCTGGAGCTACAAGATCCCAAGTCTGAAAGTAGATCACCAAACATGTTTTCTGCAAGGAATTTAATTCACTTCATTCAGCATTTTAGAGGTATTTTCACATCTTGCATTTTGAAGAAACAGTGAAGATTTTTAAAAAGGCATGCATAAAGCATAACCAATGTTCAGGATGAATTTCCCATGGTATAGGTACATTTACAGTGATTGAGTGAACAGTCGGTGACTAACCTGATTTTTCTATCCTGAAAAAATGAAATGCCCCTTGCACTTAATTTGACTTGTTTTAAAACATGCATTTCAACAAAATTACATATCACTGTGCTATACTGTCCAGTGTTTTGTAGAAGATATGTTAATGCTCAGGGGTGGGTTCTAACTTACCTCGCTGGCGGTTTGCTTCCTCCTGCGTCGCATGCGCAGTGCAAAAAAATAACCACCCCAAAAAAGCCAAAGACAAGATGGCGACGCATGCGCAGTGCCGGAAACTCGGCTTCTGTGCATGCGCAGAAGAAAAAAAACCTGGAAAAAGTTAAAAAAAAATTCAAAAAAATAAATAAAAAAAATTAAAAAAAAAGATGGCGGCGTCCATGGACCGGCACCGACCGAACCGGCTCCGTGATGGCATCGTGACATCAGCAGAGGGTCGCTACCGGTTCGGGCGAACTGGTCCGAACCGGGAGGAACCCATCTCTGCTAATGCTACCTCAAACTAAAGACTTTCGTTTCATACTTGCAAAATTAACATTTTTCAAGATATTTTCTTTCCTCCCTTGCTCAAAGTCGACAAGTTAGGAGCAACCAATATAAGGCTACTGTACAGTATAATCAGATAGTAACAACATTCGGAGAGCTGTTTCTCTTTTGTCTATCTTGAAACATCAAGTACAGACCTGCAGAACACAATTCATGATATAATGTTATCATGCACTTGTATTTCTTCACTACTGTCTTCCATCAGTAGTGGTACACGACAAACTACTTCTGAAACTAAAATCTTATGGCATCTCTGGACCCCTACATGATTGGATAACTGCGTTCCTGTCAAACAGACAACAAGTGGTTAAAATAGAGAGTTCTCTATCAAATCCTGCACCTGTCAATAGTGGTGTCCCTCAAGGCAGCGTTCTAGGACCAACACTCTTCATACTTTACATAAATGACCTTTGTGATCACATTATAAGCAACTGCGTTCTCTTCGCCAATGATGTCAAACTATTTAACACCACAGACAACACTGCTACCCTTCAAAAAGACCTTGAC
>QLTV01004237.1:1291412-1313619 GCA_003457575.1 Thermophis baileyi | reverse complement strand
TTTTAAAGGTATTGTATGTAATGTGTATATGTAGTGTATGTAATGTAAACCGCTCCAAACTCGACTGCAGAAAATACTACTTCAGCAACAGAGTGATCAATGCCTGGAATTCACTACCTGACTCTGTGGTTTCTTCCCCAAACCCAAAAAACTTTAACCTTAGACTGTCTACTGTCGACCTCACCCCATTCCTAAGAGGTCTGTAAGGGGCGTGCATAAGCGCACCAGCGTGCCTACCGTCCCTGTCCTACTGTCCTATTGTCTTCATCTATCTGTATTCACTTTGATTATGTTTATGATTATACCTATACCTGCTATCTTGTACATGTTTGACAAATAAATAAATAAAATAAAATAAATAAATAAATAAAATCATTAAAACTGATAGAAAGAAGGAAGCACTGGAATTCAGTGTGATGATTACATGCCATGTATTGTGTTACCTTGACATTACTGTGAAGAATGGAGCAAGAAATCCAACCCAGGGCCTCTTGTATTATTTAGCCATCCCCCCCTGTTCATTTATATTTTCAGAAGCATTCTACAATACCATTATCTCAGGAGTGTAATGGTGTGTTATACTGGCAAGGGTACATCACTGGTATCAGTACTCATTCATAAATGTATTGCACTATGTATTGAAACCAAAACAACAGAGAAAAGAATACCTGATGTGTTATATGTAGGGATAATTTATATATAATTATATTCATTCCCTTGTGAACATTTGAAGAGGTAATTTCTCTCCACCTGCACAATAAAATTATTACTGGAAAAATAGAGGGAAGGGGGGAGGGATGGGGAGGGAGGAAGGGGGGGGGGAATGAGAGCTTCCTTTTGAGCACTAGAGATGGCTTTCTGATGGGCTTCCATCTGCAGGTCTATAACAGTTATATTTATTAAATATGCCATCCATCCATCCATCCATCCATCCCCATATAATGCTAATTATTATATAATATTATGTAGCAACATACAGTTTCATGTGAATATGTGTGAATAGTTATATGTAAAAAATAAGTACATGAGACTCAAAGCAGGTCATGGAGACAGAAGGGTTGGCTTAAGAAGATTGCAGTTTCTGCAACCCATGGAAAAATACCAGAATGAGGGGATCTTAGAAGTTCTGATTCTCAAAATAGAAGTTGGTTTCAGAAGAACTGTCAGGTGTGAAAGACCAGGTCCACACGTGAAGGTTCAATTAACCTGATTTATTGCTAAAAGCCTATGCACAGGAATTTTCTCAACAATCAGCACTTGATTAGAGTTAGCTAAGAGTCAACGGCACTCAAGGGAGATTGGACATTGCTTGTGGCTACGTAGAAATGCTAGGCTCATCCCCTTTTCATTCCACCCCCAGGTTCTGCCATTCCTTCTTCCCTAAGAGCAGATGATTCCCATGTAAAATGGATGAAGCAATAATATTCCAGTGGAATAGTACCAAGAAGTCTGAAAAAAGTGCCAGATGGAATTGCTCCAGCTTTCTTGAATGATATAAAAATGTATGGTAATAGTAATCCTTTAGAGACCTCACATAGAATGAACATTTCATACAGGCCTCCTGCCTTGATTCTTCTGGAACTAAAATCCCACCTAATCAACCAGAATTTGATTTTGAAAGGTATGCATGCGTATTTGAAATAAGTAAGCTTTTGGTTCAAAAAATGAAACAAAAGTTCTAAATCTGTACTTATTTTTTCTGTGTTGGAGTTCAGTGTGACTTGCTGTAATAAGTCTCATTGAAATCAAGCACAAGTTCTGGCAGCTTCATTTATGAACCTATCCATGTAATTTTCCTGGCAGCAGTACAGAAGTTGATTGCACTGCTTCCTTTCAGGATGTCTGTTTTTCAAAGTAGATAATCTGCAAATGCAAGATTTACCATTTGCTCTAAAAGTTCTTGCATAACAGTGTTGGGATAGAATGACTGCTGGTAATCAGTTATGTATTTTGCTAAAGCTATCCAGGATTTATAAAGTTCAGGGTAATTGGAACAGGGTCACTTAGAATTTCATAAACAATGCTGCATACTCTCATGGGCATGTCAAAAATATGAGCCATAAATGTGCAGTCACAGAAACTTGTACCGAAACAAACGAGAGGGAGGGACAACCCCATCAACAGAGAGTGGTAATGAAGCTGGAGGTCACAGCAATGGCAGAGTCTTAAGACTCTAGCTGTCTCTTTATGCTGAAGGGGAGATCTTTCTTTACCTCATGGCCAGTCCTGATCTCTCAAAAAATCTCCAGTCAGCCTAGATACAAGTTTAACAAGCAACAAAACCACTCTTCAATGCCATATCTTTTAAAAAGAATATTGTAAGTATAGTATCGTGAGGAGAAACTTAACCTTGATTAAATTTGGGAAGCCTGTAAAACTTTGGCACTTGAATCATATTTCTTTACAGGTCATAAATGTGTCATGCCATCCACCTCAGCTTTAAAACATTAGTACCTTACTCATTTATTAAGGGATACAACAGAATGATTATATCTGGATTTTTGTCCCCTCGGAGTGCTACACTAGTATAAACAAGAGAAAATGTCCTGCTTTATTGTGCATTGTGGGGGGTTTTTTTTGGTGCCTTCAAGTCAGTTTTTGATTCCTGGTGACTGCTTGGAAGGTCCCTGCAATTTTCTTGGCAAGGTTCTTTCACAAGTGGTTTTCCACTGTGGATACATCTAAATTTGTAGGATGAGTTTCTAAGGACTGCAGCTCCATTGTTCCTATAATTGGCTTGCACTTGCCTTGCTCAATCCCTATCTTCAAAAAAGGAGACCCCAGCTTAGTCAAAAATTATAGACCAATCTCTTTATGTTGCATCACCTGCAAAGTTATGGAATCAATCATAAACCAATCTATCACCCTCCACTTGGGCCTCCATTTTAATTCTTTGTATGGCTCAGACCAGGGGTGAAATGCACCCAGTTCGCTCATACCTGTCGGTCACCGTAGCGCCGGTTGCCAAGGTAGCGCGAGGCACCGCCCACCCGCCGGGACGCCGCCATTTGAGTTCTTTTACCCTCTGCAAATGCACAGAATGCTTTGCGCATGCGCAGAGGGTAAAATAACCCAAATGGTGGCATCCGGGCGGCGTCCGGGCGGGTGGGCGGCACCTCGCGCTACCTTGGCGATCGGCTGTACGGCGACCGACAGGTAAGAGTGAACCGGGAGCATTTCACCCGTGGACCAATCTCTTTATGTTGCGTCACCTGCAAAGTTATGGAATCAATCATAAACCAATCTATTACCCTCCACTTAGAAGCAAACAACCTACTCTCTAACAAACAATTTGGTTTCAGGAAAAATTTATCCTGTAATCTGCAACTCCTACACTGCAAAAACATATGGACTACACAACTCGATCAAGGCAAAGCAATAGACGCAATTTACATAGATTTCTGTAAAGCCTTTGATCAGTGGTACACGACAAACTACTCCTAAAATTAAAATCTTATGGCATGTCTGGACCCCTGCATAAATGGATAACTGCATTCCTCTCAAACAGGCAAGTGGTCAAAATAGGTAGCGCTCTATCAAATCCTGTACCTGTTAACAGCGGTGTCCCCCAAGGCAGCGTTCTAGGACCAATTCTCTTTATACTTTACATAAATGACCTTTGTGATCATATTAAAAGTAACTGCGTTCTCTTTGCTGATGCTGTAAAACTGTTCAACACCACCAACAATGCTGCTGCCCTACAAAATGACCTTGACTATGTGTCAGAATGGTCAAACACATGGCAACTCCAAATATGGACCAACAAATGCTCTGTCTTACACATTGGCAAAAAAAAAAAATCAGAACACAAAATACAAGCTGGGCGGATATGACCTCGAAGACGACCCCCACTCTGTTAAGGACCTTGGAGTACTCATATCTAAGGATCTAAGTGCCAGTCTCACTGTAACAGCATTGCCAAAAAAGCATTAAGAGTTGTTAACCTAATCTTGCATAGCTTCTTCTCCGGTAATATTGAACTGCAAACTAGGGCATACAAAACATTTGCTAGACCAATTCTTGAATACAGCTCATCTGTCTGGAACCTACACTACATATCGGACATTAATACAATTGAGCGTGTCCAGAGATATTTCACGAGAAGAGTCCTCCACTCCTCTACTTGCAACAGAATACCTTATGCCACCAGACTTGAAATTCTGGGCTTAGACAACTTAGAACTATGCCGCCTTCGGTATGACCTAAGTGTAGCACATAAAATTATCTGCTACAATGTCCTACCCGTCAATGACTACTTCAGCTTCAACCACAACAATACACGAGCACACAATAGATACAAACTTAAGATAAACCGCTCCAAACTCAATTGCAGGAAATACGACTTCAGCAATAGAGTGGTCAGTGCCTGGAATACACTACCTGACTGTGGTTTCTTCCCCAAATCCCCAAAACTTTAACCTTAGACTGTCTACTGTTGACCTCACCCCATTCCTAAGAGGTCTGTAAGGGGCGTGCATAAGCGCACCAACGTGCCTACCGTCCCTGTCCTAATGTTCCCATGTACTCAAAACCGTCTCATGTATACATGTTTATACTTTTACTGTAATCTTATACTGTATATGCTTGACAAAAAAATAAAAATAAAATAAAATAAAATAATTGAAAAGCTTTTAGAAAATAGTGACCAATGTTGGTTCTTGTTTCTTAGCTGAAGGGCTAGTACTTTAATTCTCTGAGGGTGAGATTTTTCCACTGAAATCAACAGCCAAATTTCTTATGGTTTCAGAAAGAGATTAGGCTCTGGAAAATGATCTTTGAATGAGGCTATTAAAGGAGAAGAGAAAAGTATAGGAAGCAATCAGACCACCAATCCATAGTAGGCCTGCCAAATTGATGGGTTACTTAACCTCAAAAGCAATCATTTGATGACCTCAAAAGTTCCTTTTAATTATTCTTATTGCCTTTGCAGTAAAAGTGTTACTAAAAAAACCTATAAAATTAACCACCTTCTTAAAGAAAAGTTTTGCTGGAATGACCTCTTAAAAGCAAGGAATTCCATAACTTAATACTATCCCACAAATATATTTTGGTTGTTTTATTGATTTGCAACTTAGTGGCCTTTACATTGACAGTGTGGCTGATTTTTAAAAATAATTTTGTGGGGCAAAGAACATATGGAGAAGCAATCTGTTTTGCAGGAAATGTTTGATCTTTTTTAAGTGCCTTAGCCATGACTCCTTAGAACTGTTCACCCTTGTAGTTAAACAGTTCTTTATCTTACACAAATTCAATCAGCCTGTTCTGGTGACCTTCCTGAAGACTTCTTCATGACTTTTACCTACCCTCCTTTTGCTGAAAAACTGAAAAGCAATCTATATTATGCAATGGGTCAGTTTCCTTATCTGGTTCTATTTTGGGATGAGGAAGAAGGATTCCCTCCCCCTTTAATGCATTCATATCTATTGCCTTTTAATCTTTTAGGAGACATTCAGCTTCTTTATATTCAGCAGAGATCTGCTTCAAAATATTTATTTATTAAGTTATTTATAGCCAACTTTTGGATTTTAAAAATATCTTCTCCCACTCTTTCCACCAGCCTCTCCCCATGCTCACAGTAAAGACAAGATGAAAACAGTACAGTATTATGGAAATTTTGTTAGCTTGTCGATTCATATGGGGAACATTGTCTGGGAAGAACAGATAGCCCTCAATTACTACCACAATTGGGACTGGAATCTTGGTCATTGAGTGAAGCGGACATTAAGCAAGATGCCAACAAGGGCAGATCCTTCAGTTGGCGACAGAAATGGAACTGAAATTTGCAGCCTGCAGAAGGGTTTCTGCTCACCTTCTGATGATTTCAGCTCTGTGCAGCCTGCTGAAGGATTTCAGCTCCCCTCTGTTCCCTCCATTTGCAATCTTCCCTGCCATCTTCCCCATTGACTTTCTGAGGAAGCTGGTAGATTGCAAATGGTGATTACATGTTCGTGGGGCACTTGGCAACTGGTTGTAAATGCAAGTTGGTTGCCAAGCACCCAAAATGTAGTCTGCTATGGTGTCTGTGTAGGCATGATGTACTACAACAGCCAGAAATGTTTTATGGGCCAAAAATCACCCTTTCTTGAGGCTGTTGTAACTTTGAATGGTTGATAAATTACTGGTCATAAATGGACCACCTGTATTTTTAGGGGAAAAGAAGAAAGAAAAATTCTGTAAGTTTAATTTACCCCGTAATGGTAGCTTTTTAGTTACCTAGCAAATGATAGCATGGAACAGAATGTCAAGTGAACAGTGTCAAGAGGGACATGACTCTGATTTATTTTGCCTCATCGTGTAGGATGCTTAGTTTGATCATTTCACCTTTCTTTGTTCCTCTTTCACTCTTCTCCAAGTGGTCACAGAGATTACTGGCTTGTGAAACATTGCCCTTTATTCAGTTTTACTGCCACATAAAAAAAGGAAACAGTCTACAAAACCTCTGCATAAAACTGAGAGGCGAATGAATTTGCTCAGATGGCAGGATGGGGAGTTACCTCTCATTATTTCTGTTATTGCACAACCTCAGTCCCAAAGCTTGATTTATTTTATTCATGAATATGAATCTCATTTCAAGCCTAGTTTTTCTCCAAGAATTCAAGCAACAGAGATGGGCGGCCCTATCCTTCACTATATCCTCTCAGTATCTCATCTACTCTGGTGGTGAAGATGGTTGAGGCGAGGAATCTGTGAAACATAACATTCTGAAAACCTAAGAATTTCCTCCCATGTAGTCTTTTGAAGCTCTACACTTCATTCATGTATTTTAGCAAATTGGTATCTGTATGTATCTGTGATTTTTAAAGCTATCTAAATCTCACACCATTCCCATCTCTGATGGAAGCAAATTCCATAGTTTGCATTGTGTAAAGGAAGAAAACTAGGCTAACTGAACCGAATCATGTAGAGAAAGAATAAGCAACATAAACTAAAGAGCTGCTTTGGACTCATCACAGCTTTTACATAGTTAAGATATTTTTTATGATGGACTACTGCATCCTGACATATACTTTAGGGATAACCATGACATATAGCTGTGAACTTTTAACACTGCAAGGAAAATCAATGGGAAACACTGTTATGGGGCATTTGTGAGCATTTATGATGGACTTTGACTGCTGCTTTTGTTTTTTAGTTATATTTGTCAAAATTCTGGAGAAACATTAATTCTGTCTCTGCCTTCTTGTCTAGATTCTTATCCTATGACAAACCCCTAAAAATTCACCTTGAATTGTAGACTAATAGAATATGAAAATCAAATTCAAAGTTTTTAATTTGAGTCAAATATTGCTTAATGCTCCCCTACCCTGGGTTATTTTTGCATTGTTGTTTAAAAAAACACACACGCTAAGATTAAAACCCACAATTGCTTATCATTTAAAGTGGACTGTATCAAGGCGTCTGAAAGAAGGGATTGACATAACACTTTAATTCATGGACAGAGGCATTTTCTGTGTTCACTCATGAATATAAAAATAAGCAGTTGGTAAGCTGTTCAGTGGTGCAAATCTCTATTAAGCACAGATGTAAAGATTAATGCAATAGAAATAAGAATATGCAGAAGAGAACAATTTCTGTTTTAAATAACTGATTTAAAGTTTAAATGGATAGTTACCAGTGGCAATGTAAAATTGGGTCTGGCAAGTAATAAATGGAGAAGTAAGGAACAATCTTCTGTTGCTTCCATATGTAGGAGACTTAATTACTATTCATATATTATTTATCATACAGTTGTCTATTATCTTTTCCAATTCCCTGTAAGTTGATTGCATTTTATTTTCTTTACAGCTATTTTTGTATCTTTTCTGTACCCTTTTTAAAGCCAAAGTGCTGAAAATCTTTGTAACTGCACTAAGCACATGTGAAGTGTTAGAGGCTCTAGCAGGCAAAGGCAGATGATGTGGCCAAGTTGGATAAATGCAGGACTTTCAATGTGAAATTTTTTCAACGTCCTGATTAATATATTTTTACACCAGCCTTCCCCTAAACTGGCACCCACCAAATGTGTTAGGTCTGCAACTCCCAGAATTCCTCAGCTATGCTGACAAAGGATACCTGAGATTGTTGATCCTTTGTCGTCGCCCTCCTCCTCCTCCTCCTCCTCCTCCTCCTCCTCCTCCTCCTCCTCCCCCTCCCCTCCCCCTCCCCCTCCTTTAGAAAATTTGGTATTGTTTAGAGTGCACTTCTGTATTCTGTCTACATGATCTCTGCTGTATTTCCCCAGCCATCATGATTGTTACACCTTTCCCCAAAGTTTTAAAATGGATTAATTTTAATTTTAATTTTTAAAATGGATGTATTTGTGCTCTGTATGTATATTTAGCTTGGTATTTTTAAAGTAGTTACAAAACAGGACACCGGATTATAAATAGATGCATGAGTCACATTATTTTATTTCACATTTTCACAACGTGGCACTCTTCAGATGTCTTGAGATCTCAGTTCCCAGCATTCCAATACAAGAAAACAATACCATGTTCTTAGGAAATTCTGGGAACTAGAGTCTCAATCCATCCGAAGGACATTAAATTGGAGAAGACTATTATAGTACATGACATGCTGAGAGTGCTGCCTTTCACTTCACCCTGTGTCCATCCTCCATATCAGTGATGTGTCAACTGAGCTAATTTTAGACAAGGGTTTAATGTTTTTTCAAAAGAGTACTGGACAGTGTTCAGAGGTAGCTTGAATGACAAGTCCCAGGGCTATAGAACCTCCGTACCTGTGACCTATTACTTGGGCAACTTGAAAGATCGCTAAAACTCTGTCCAAGGTCTTGCCTGCAGCCTTTGGCCCCATCCCAAGGCAGGGAAGCAACTGCTTATTTTAACTGTTGGCAGGTGATATTCAGTGGAAGGGAAAATGAAGCCAAGGGAATCTATCAATTGCTTTTCTTAAGTTATCCTGCATCAAAACAGTAAGGACAGCACCTGTTGCCAAACTTGTTATTGAGGTAAAACAAATCCTGGCATTTGGGATGGTGGAATTTGTATTGGCATACTTTTCTCAAGCACTAAAGGATAGCAGATTAACATGGATGATGGGACTGGCCCAAAGCTCTTCTGCAGAACATTCCCCCAGTTTTCCTTATACATTATAGATTTTTTTCACTGCCACTGATTCAAGGGGGGTCAAGAACTGAAGCAGATTATGTCATCATTTGACCAATTTTCATAAAAAGGCAAGGCTCAATTCTGACTTAATTCAATGACACTCTTTCTCTAGTATTTATCTATTCAGTTTCAGACTGAAAGAGTTTATATATGTATGTATGTATGTATGTATGTATGTATGTATGTATGTATGTATGTATGTATGTATGTATGTAGATATACAGCCAAAGAGGAATCACTGAACATTGGAAAAAAAACAGATTTTAAGAATAAAATTGTTAGGACTCTGTCCAAACGGTTGGGTTGGTTAATATAAACAAGCCACAAATCAATGTTTAAATGTATATATGTAATATAGCTTTAAATGCATTGTTGCATTCTGACTGGCAGTAACGGCCATAAGAGGGAGCTAGAGAACATGGTTAGTTCTCTCTCTTCTGCTGATTCATTGCTTAATTGACTTCGTGTCTGAGAGGAAGCTCTGTGTGTAGCTAGCTATCTGTGATAGTATAGAATTGCTTGAAAGCTGAAATCTTTGTTTGCTGATTAAGACAAAGAAAGGCTGGTAAGGAGACTGCTGTACTTCTAAACACTGACTGACTGAACGTGTATGATTCGGACTGTTATTTGGACTATGATATTTCTTTGAGTAAACTACTTTTATACACTTTAACGTATCTGTTTATTGACTGAATCATTACTTATATCTACTGCAACATTACGGTTCACCGTGCAAGCCTTCAGGGCCCAGAGGTTACTCTGCACAATTCCTTAACAAAAATCATAGTATTAAAATCTGGGATTTCCATAATGGTATAGAGCAATTTTTTCCCTCACATTTTCCCATGCCATTCTAACTAACTAAAATAGTCTATGAAGAAAATGGTTATTCTACAGAACATCACAATTTGTCAATAGTGCATACATTATACATATTATAGCATTAAACATTTAATATGAAAAATGTTGAAGCATCTCAAAATCTCCCTGAGAAATATTAAGGGAAAGTGCTTATAGAAATGCATAAACTAGCAATTCTGTAGTTATAAAATGTTGTGTGCCTGATTAATATATCAAGATCAAGTCTGTGTAAAAAACATTGCATTTCCCTAATACACAATTCTGCTTTATTCATATAGTTGATATTATTCATATAATTGAGCCTTACACAGCTCCCTCCCTGTTATTTAAACATGGAAAAATTTCTGGCACTTTAAAGTGAAATTTGTCTTAATATGCAACTTATCTGCGAGGGATTAACTGATTCTGTAAGCTTGCCTTTCTCCACATCTGGTCCATTGCCACAAAGAGGAGAAATATAATTGGAAAGTTTAATGAAAAGAACTGGTTCTGAAAAGGTACAGTAACTCAGCACCAGAGTCCTTGCTTTGCATGAAGAAAGTCTCAGGTTCAAATCTAAGGCTAGAAAACACTCTTGTCTGAAAATCCTGCAATGCCTCAGAAAATATTGTGAGCTGCCCAGAGTCCTTGAGGGTTAGACTGCAAACAGGTAATTCTCGACTTACAACCGTTCATTTAGTGACCGTTCGATGTTACAACAGCACCGAAAAACTGACTTATGGCCATTTTTCATACTTACGACTATTGCAATATATCCATGGTCACATGATCAAAATTCAGACGCTTGGCAAGTGACGGTTGCATATGAGTCTTGGGATCATGTGATCACCAACAAACTCCAAAATTCCAAAAGACCATTGACCTTTATTAAGTCAATTGAATGGACACATAGCACTGAAAGTTTCTGGCTTTCAAAGACTTTTATTTAGCTGTTGGTTGGGGGATCAGAAAATTAGGAGAGAGGAAAAGGAAGTTTAGAACTGGTACCGCAGTCTGTACCAAGCCATCATGGAGGACATCAATCAATCAATCAATCAATCAATCAATCAACCAACCAACCAACCAACCAACCAACCAACCAACCAACCAACCAACCAACCAGAATAGAGCTGGAAGGGACCTTGGAGGTCTTCTAGTCCAACCCCCTGCTGAAGCAGGAGATCGTATACCATTTCAGACAAGTGACTGTCAGTCTCTAAAAAACCTCCAGTGATGAAGCACCTACGGTAAGCTTTTCCACTGGTTAATTGTCCTCAGTTTCTCCTTAGTTCCAGGTTGCTTCTCTCCTTGATTAGTTGCCATTCATTGTTTCTTGTCCTGCCTACAGGTGCTTTGGTAAATCAGTTGACCCCCTCCTTTTTGTGGCAACCTCTCAAATACTGGAATACTGCTATGCAATGATGAAGAGCATTCTATTTACTTATTTATTTACATCAGTTCATTTATATTGCCTACAGAGATCAGAATGGTGCAAGCCATAATATTCTCTGTGCCACTCTATGGAAGCAAAAGTTGGACTTTGAATAAGCAGGATAAGAAGTGCACTGATGCTTTCCAACTTTGGAAAGACTGGTGGCGCAGTGGTTAGAGTGCAGTACTGCAGGCTACTTCTGCTGATCACCGGCTGCCAGCAGTTTGGCAGATTGAATCTCACCAGGCTCAAGGTTGACTCAGCCTTCCATCCTTCTGAGGTTGGTAAAAATGAGGACCCAGATTGTTGGGGGCAATAGGCTGACTCTGTAAACCGCTTAGAGAGGGCTGTAAAGCACTATGAAGCGGTATATAAGTCTAAGTGCTATTGCTATTGCTAAGAATACCCTGGACAGTCAAAATAATAATAATAAACTAATGGAATATCAAACAAATCAACCTGGAGTTCTCACTTGAGACATAATTGACCAGACTCAAATTATCCTACTTCGAACACATTATGTGAAAACCTAGCTTTCTGGGGAACTCTAATGCTGGGAAAGGCAGAAGGAAAGAAGAGGAGAACAAAAGTAAAGAAGAGGAGAACAAAAAGCAGCAATTACAGTGGGAATGAGTGAACTGTTGGAAAACCAAATTGGGGCTTGTCAAGGAGAATATTTATATGATTGCTAAGAATCATCATGGATTTGGTGGTACCGGTATGTAATCAATCAAATTCATTTATACTTCAAATTTTTAGGCTGCCCAACTACAGTGACTCTGGGCAGCTTAATATATAAAACCAATAAAACGACCAACCTGCCCCCAAACTGTCATCTGGTGGGAATGAAACCAGATTTCTCCGTACCCTTGAAAATAAAATAATCTCACATACCCCACCAAGGTCTGGGGGAAGAGCTTGAAGGAATCCCTATTGCTTGAATTTCTATTTTTAATCCTTAGTTGAGTAATTTGAACCAAACTGGTTTTATGTTGATGTTGAGCATACCAGCTGAAATTATTGTTTACTTTATTAATAACAAGACTTTCCAGATGATTACTCTTGTTTTCCACTAGTCGAGGAGTCTGTACATTTCAGATAAAACATAGACAATTTCATTTTTTGCAGAGCTGAAAATTTTTGACCATTTTCTTAATTCTTCCCAACAAGCTTTGAAAAATCTTTTATGTAGTTGCATTCTCTCCAGTTTGAAAATATCTGGATGACTGCTTGATGGCAGCAAAGAGATACCCAAAATTTTAGACTTTGCAGCTGTTTATTGAAAATCCAAAATTTTGCAGTCCAGATATGAAAGCCCTATTTCATAGCAACCTGATACTGTTCTCTGCTTGATTAGTCCTTGAATGTCTGCAAGGCTCATTATTCCATCTATTTATATAAACTGCTGCAGACCTGACGCCAGGATCGAAACAATTGAAGTGTATCCTATTTTTTATCAGATAATATTTTTGTCTAGAATTCCAGCCCATCAACTCTCCAAGAATAACATTCTTCTCCATCCTTACTGTTTCCATTTTTTAAAAATTATTTTATCCCCAAATATTCTATAGTCTTGATCATCCTCATTCTACCCTGATCTCTCTCTCTCTCTCTTTCTTCTCTCTCTTTCTTCTCTCTTTCTTCTCTCTCTCTCTCTTCTTTCCCTCCCTCCCCTCCCCCTCTCCTTCTCCCATTCCCTCTCTCCTTCTTTCTCTTTCCCCCTCCCTTCTGTATTCTATAAATATCAGCCTCTGCTTGCTGAAGCCTTATCTTCTATCTTTATGTTTCTATTTTTGGTTCCAATTCTGTTGTCACTCACCATTGGAATCTCCTAATAGAGAGAACAGTAACCTTCAACATCTCATACATGAAAATGGGGATAGAGATGGGTTTAATACTCTTACTTTCACATCAAAGAACAAAGTCCTACTCTCATTGCAGAAGCTTTCATCCTATCTTCTGTATGATGCAATACTAGCTTTATCGAGATTAAAAATATACATGGATAAAATTTACTTTACTGCATTACTAACAGCACTGTATTACAATACATTACCCGAGATTTTATAGTTTGAATATATACAACTTACATATTGTACAGTGCTTGCTTATTTATGTATGTATATAATTTCTTTCATTTCTTTAAAATGTTTCATTCCAGTTCAAAACAAATTTTCCTTACTAAATCCATCAGAAAATCCCCTCTGTCCTCAGTCAGCAGAACTGGGGCAGAAAATTGCTCTGCCTTATGGCAAATGATGACTTTAAAATGGGATGGGTTTATTCACATGAGAAAGAAAATGCTATTTTATTTATTTTTGAATTTGTATACACTTCTGTTTGTGTAAATAGTGAAGGTATCTTATAACAAACCCTGTCCTCTTCTCAGAGACTTAACTAGCAGAGACATTATAGATGGAGCTGTTACATAACTACAGCTTTAATACAGATGTTCTCCTTTTTCCTCTATACTTCTGAAGAGTTAATATGTCTTAAGATCTCAAGGCCAGCTCTGTGACATAATTTGGTCTACTCTTGGATATACCCACAAATTATATGAATGGATTTGTATTATTAGAATGAGAGAAGTGGGCTAGTTTTGCAAGGATCCAAAAATGTGGCTGGTAGACTATTTGTGGTCCCGCAGGATTTTGGTGAATTAGCAGGGACAGACGATTCAACCAGGGGTGGGTTCCACTTACCTTCCCCACCGGTTCGCATTGTGACGTTTTGCGCGCGGGGGCTCACTCCGCTCACACACGTGCGTGTGTTCCCTCACGCAATTTTGCTTCCGCACATGCTCAGTAACTGCAATCAGCCCAATACACAGCTGAGGAGCTGATCAGCTGTGCTTTGGGCAAAGGAATAAAGGTCAGTATAAACACAGGGGCGGGCGGGAGGGCCCTTTTTCAAGCAGCAGAACTGTAAAAAATTCACAAAAAATTACCAAAAAAAGATGGTGGCGCCCACGGACCGGCACCAACTGAACCGGATCCGTGATGTCACCAGCGGGTCACTACCGGTTCGGGCGATCCAGTCTGTACCGGGAAGAACCCACCCCTGGATTCAACCCATTTTAATTTTTATTGTGCTTTGGTGGGTTTGAAGGCAAAATGGATAATCTGATAAAAATTGCAATATTTTTTTTTTTAATTTTATTTAGTTTGTCACACATGTACGATATGACAGGTATAAGTATAAACATGGACATGAATACAAGAAATGAGTACAAATAAATGGGGACAGTAGGACAGGGACGGTAGGCACGCTGGTGCACTTATGCACCCCCCCTTACAGACCTCTTAGGAATGGGGTGAGGTCCATGGTAGACAGTTTGAGGTTAAAGCTATGGGGGTTTGAGGATGTAACAACAGAGTCAGGTAGTGCATTCCAGGCATTGACCACTCTGTTGCTGAAGTCGTACTGTATTTCTGCAATCGAGTTTGGAACGGTTTACCTTGAGTTTGTATCTATTGTTTGCCCGTGTATTATTGCAGTTGAAGCTGAAGTAGTCATTAACAGGTAGGATGTTGTAATCGTATTTTCTGCAATCGAGTTTGGAGTGGTTTTCCTTGAGTTTGTATCTATTGTTTGCCCATGTATTATTGTGGTTGAAGCTGAAGTAGTCGTTGATAGGTAGTACGTTGTAGCAGACAATTTTGTGTACTCTGCTTAGGTCAGACCGTAGGCGGCATAGTTCCAGGTTGTCCAAGCCCAAAATTTCAAGCCTGGTGGCATAAAGTATTCTATTGTGAGCAGAGGAGTGGAGTACTCTACTGGTGAAATACCTCTGGACCCACTCAATTGTATCAATGTCCGATATATAGTGTGGATTCCAGCAGACGCACTGTATTCGAGAATTGGTCTGGCAAAGGTTTTGTATGCCCTAGTTTGCAGTACAATGTTACCGGAGAAGAAACTTCACAAAATTAGGTTAACAACTCTTAATGCCTTTTTGGCAATGCTGTTACAGTGAGCTCTGGGGCTTAGATTGTTTGAGATGAGTACTCCCTAGGTCCTTGACAGAATGAGGGTCGTCTACGAGGTCATATGTGTAAGACAGAGCATTTGTTGGTTGAGATTTGGAGTTGCCAATTGTTCAACCATTCTGATACATAGTCAAGGTCACTTTGTAGGGCAGCAGTATTGTTGGTGGTGTTAAATAGTTTTACATCATCAGCGAAGAGGACACAGCTGCTTATAACAAGAAAGAGAGAGATTAGGCCTGGCCTAATCTGTCAAAGGCCTCCTCCTGCATGCCACCCGCTCTCCCTTTGCCAGTCTCATGCGTCGCCCTGTTTTCCCTCCTTCAGAGTCCCTGGCCCTAGCCCCGCTTCCTCCCCCACAACCACCTCTTTCTTTGGGCTTACCTTCCTCCCGTGGTGGCTGGTGGCAGAGGGGAAGGCAAGCTCTCTTTTTCGATGTGACTGCGAGAAGTTGCTTTGCAGCTGTGGCAGCTGGCCGGAGGCCACCGAAAACTACCGGAGGTTTTGAACATGCTGAAAAAGCCGCTGCAGACAGCACTGCAGTGGCTTTTTCGGTGCATTTGAGACCTCTGGTAGTTTTCAGCATAAGAAGCTTCCAGCCAGCCACTGCTGCTGGCTCAGTTCCGGCTGGCAAAGAGGCAGCGGCTGGGAGGCTTCTTGAACTGAAAAAAAAGACACGGCAGCTGCAGGCTTCTTGCAGTGAAAATTACCTCCACTCTGCTTCTCCAACGCACTGTCACTGCCGCCACCCTGTCCTATGCCCTGGCCACGCAGGCGCACCCCATTGCCTGCTGTGCCACTCTGCTCGGACTTGCCCGGGCAAGTCCCTCCGGCACAGCAGCAACAGGCAATGGGGTGCGCCTGCGCGGCCGGGGCATAGAACAGGGCGGCGATGGCGATGGCATGTTGGAGAAGTGGAGCAGAGGTAATTTTCGCTGCAAGAAGCCTGCAGCCGCTGCATCTTTTTTTCGGTGTGGCTGGACTACAGCTGCGGCACTGAAAAAAAACACGCGGCGGCTGCAGGCATCTTGTGACAAGGGGGGCGAGATGCGGGCTGGCGGGGAGCCCAGCAGCGCTGAAGGTTCAGCCCTGGCTTGCCTTCCCTGGTAGCCAGCCATGGGAGGAAGGTAAGGTCGCAGCCACGGGATGAAGAAAGAGGCGGTCGTGGGGGAGGAAGCGGGGAGATTTAAGGGCCGGGACCTCTGAAGGAGGGGAAACAGGGTGACGCGTTGCGCTTAAGGGAGAGCGGGCGGTGAGCGGGCGGCAGCTCTGGGGCAAGGCCGGAGCTGGGAAATCGTGCGTTCCCCAACCCGGCCGAGGTGGGCGGTGGCTCCAGGGCCTCGGGGAATGGTGTGTCCCTGGGGCCCCAGCCCCCACTGAAGGCGAAGGGCGAGCGGGCGGCGTGCATTGCTTACCTTTGGTGAGCTGAGCGGGCCTCGGCAAAGTGACTGGTGAGGCGATTAGCTGGGCCACGTGGCAAAGGCAACATATATAGGGTGGGGGTGGGCGGGGCGAGCATTGAGCGGGTGGGCAGGGCGAGTGAGTGTTGAGCGTCGAGCAGGCAGGCAGGGCGAACAAGCATCAAGCGGGCGGGTGGGGCGAGCGACCGGCAACCAGGCGACCGGGCAGAGTGTGTGGCCAGCCAGAAGTCGCTACCGGTTTGGCAACCCAGGCCAAATATCCGCTACCGGTTCGCCCGAACCGGTGCGAACCAGCTGAATACCACATCTGAACAAGGGGCACTATGTGTCTTAAAGTTAATCATCAATAATATGATATGGATAGCAGACAAAATAAGTATACCAGCTACTAAAGCACTGTCTTATTTTTGGTGAGAGGTACAGTATTTTTGTTTGATTTGCAACATTTTAAACAAAATTTTATTGATACTTCTATATTTAGTTCCAAATATTATATGGAAATAGTATGAAAATCTATTTCCATGTTAGCTTCTTTTGATGTTACATTTCTTCCTTTTGTTGGGAATTATCTAACATCCAAAGTATTAGGGCTATTTAATTTAGGGAAAAATGTTTGCCAGGAAGCAAGGTGAATTGATGAGAATGAAAAACAGAGAAAAGAAAGTACTTTTACACAAGATGCATAATAAAATTATAAAATTGGCCTCTTTAATCTTTAAGGATGACCATTAGTTTTGATGGCTTTAGACAAATTCATGGAGCATATCAATCAAACTTTAGTTATGACGGGCTGCAAAATTCTGGACAACCATGAGATGGCAACAAAGAGTTACAGAAACCTCTAACTTGATTGTGATTATATAGCAATAGCACTTAGACTTATATACTGCTCCATAATGTTTTAGCAATAGCAATAGCACTTAGACTTATATACTGCTTCACATTGCTTTACAGCCCTCTCTAAGTGGTTTACAGTGTCAGAATATTGCCCCCAACAATGTGGGTCCTCATTTTACTGACCTCAACAGGATGGAAAGTTGAGTCAACCTTGAGCCCCATTAGGATCGAACTCCAGGCTGTGGGCAGTTTACCTGCAATACTGCATTCTAACCACTGCGCCACCAGGGCTCCTATTGTATATTATTACTTCCTGGAATAGAAGCAGAGCTCTGAAATGATTATGGGAGAGCACTATATATCTTCCATGACAACTTCCCATGGGGTTCCATTTGGCATTGTGGGGAATTGAAGGCCTCAGGATATAGATCTTTGGTCTGATCCGGCAAATCTTCTTATGTTCTTTTAGTGCAAAAAATGCACTTGCCATTTGTAGACTTTGGAAAATGATAGACGAGAAGAGCATTATAATGACTACTATTATTTTAAAGATGGCTCTTAGATGAAGCTCTTTATTGAGTTAGTGCTCTATCAGGCTGATGGTTTCTGCACTTATATTTCCGTTACATTCATTTTATGCCAGTAAAGTAAGGTCATATTTGCTGATTAATGCTATAAATGGACAGATTTCCATTCTCTCTTTGCAATTTTTCTAAACTAAATTTGAAACTGGCAAATAGCCATCCAGTAATGAATTTCCAGACAGAGAGATACTTTTTAATACCCACAGCATAATAGCTATGTGTTTACTGGATATGTAAATGACATCATTACCATTTCCCACTCCTTCACCATTATCAATTCACAATAGGGATCACCGCAGCGTTTCTTTAGGTAAAACTATCTATGGCAAATAGATTTGATTGGAGTTGTGTGAAGGATTAATGAGTTAGGATGCAGCTCAAGGTTATGTGAGCTGAAGCCCTTGCACTGAAGTTGGATTTTCAGATTTACATTTTTAAGACCGGTGGGGCCATTACGTTACACTGCTGTAACTTTTAAACAAATGTATATATATATATATTTCTCTTCTGCCTTACAGCAGAATGAAAATACTGTGGACTGCAAAAAATGTGCCAATCAATCCTAGAACATTCTTAGTCTGCATTGTCAAAACTTGTCAACAATATTGTTGGATTTAGTAACATATTTTTGCCTAAAAATGGCCAAATGTCACTGGTTTGTTTTGTCTTTCTGTTTTCTTTTTTAAACTTAGCACTGAATTTCACTGTTTTGGTGACAGATCTCAGCAACATAAGATACGTGTGGTGTAAGCTCTGAGGTTTTGGGGAAAAAAAGATGCTGTTGTTGTGATCTATAGGATGTCACCCCAGCCTTAGAAGTTTAGATGTATCCAGTTGCATAGGAACTGAAGAATTCTTTCTAAAGATTTCCAATGCATGCTTATCTTAGCCTTCTGAGGCTACCAAAGAGTTGAGTAACAAGGTTGTGGAGGAGCAAGGAATTAAGTGATTTGATACTTTAAGTGAGTGCCACGAAAGCCAACAATAGTCATTACTATTATCAATTTAAGATCCATTTCTATTACATTTATTCAGATATACAAGGTAGTTCTTGTTTAGTGACTGTTCACAGTTACAGCAATGATGAAAAAATTAAACTTTGCAACCTATCCTTACATTTATGACTTTCGCAGGTCTGTAAAGCAAAGGAAAACTGAAGTAAGATTGTAAGCACAGTAGAAGTTTCGTTTAGTGACCACTTTGCTTAACAACCAAGTTGCTAATCCCAATTGAGGTCACTAAATCAGGACTATCTGTATAGCAACAAAAGCAGCTACTATTGTGTATTCAGTCGTTGTGATTGTATACAGCAGGCACACAGTATCTTCAGTATAACAGCATCTTTATTGTAACGGACATCTCTGAACAACAACTGTAACTGTTACTCCTAACTGTAACTTAGAACTCCAATAACTGTCTGCCAGCCGGCTTTTATACCCGGCTGTCAAACTGAACAACCAATCACACTTTTGCTTCTGATCGGCCCTCTAGTGGCCAACCGGTACATTACACTCCTTGCCACTAAGATGGGCACATGCGTACTCTTTTAAGTATGCAGGCATTCGCCGGGTTTTCCCGGATTTCCTGATCTCTACTTGTGCTTCCCCTGACTCCAGAGCTTCCCCTTGTTCATTCGGCCCCTGCCCTATGTTAGATCCTTCTGTTCCATGCGACCTGGTTTCAGGACTTGTTCCTGACTTGGTCGCCCATTCCCCCAAATCGTCATAATCTTCACTGCTCGGCTCTAGTGGACCTTCAGTTTCATGCCTGACTCCTTTTGGCCCTAACCACCTGCTCCTTAACTGATCTAAATGTCGGTGCCATATTCTACCATCATTTAATTCTACAATATATGAACAGGGGCCTCTTTTTTCCTTACTTGTACCTGGAACCCATAAGGGCTGACCCACGTAATTTCTTGCATATACCCCACAACCCAGAGTAAACGCTCTAGGGGCTCCAGTGGAGTCCAAGGGCTTTTCCGGCACGTATTGTGGGTGCAATCTATCTAACCTGTTTCGGAGCCTCCTTCCCATTAATAGCTCCGCAGGGCTTTTATTTGTAGCCACACATGGTGTAGTGTGTTGGGACAAAAGTAATTCTGCTAATTTTAACTGCCAATCCCCTTGGCTCAGCTTGGCTAAACTCTCCTTCATAGTTCTTACCATTCGTTCAGCCATTCCGTTGCTGGCCGGATGCCATGGAGCCGTGAACCTATGGCAAATGCCCAGGCTGGCTAAATACCCCTCGAAAGCCACTGACGCTAACTGTGGTCCGTTGTCGGATATTAAAACATTGGGGTAACCATGAGTCGCAAATATTAATGATAGACTACGAATTAGTGCGTCTGCTGTGGTAGATGGCATCACGCGCACCTCTAACCACTTCGAAAACGCATCCACCACAACTAAGAACATTTTACCCATGAATGGCCCCGCGAAATCTACATGAATGCGTGACCACGGGCTAGCTGGGGCTTCCCATACCCTCGGAGGGGATTTGGGGTTTACGGCTCTGACAGCTTGGCAGGGAGAACATGCAGCCACCCACTCCTCTATTTCAGCATCGATTCCTGGCCACCACACATAGCTACGGGCGAGTGCCTTCATACGCACTACTCCCGGGTGCCCGTAGTGTAAGGTGTTCAATACCTGTCTTCTCAATGGAGGGGGAATAAGCACTCTCTCTCCCCACAATATACAACCTCGTGACATAGATAATTCAAATTGACGTGACTTAAACGGTAGGTAGTCTATGGGTGGCTTATCTGAAGGACAGCCGCGTAAGATCCACATTACAACTTGCGATAGTCTTGTGTCTTTGGAAGTTTCACGGGCGATGTCTAGTGAAGTCAGTGGAAGTCGGAGATCTTCAATCAGGAAAACGGATGATGCAGGAGCTGGATCCTCTAATATCGTGGGTAGTGGACATCTGCTTAACACGTCGGCGTGTGCCATGTGTCGCCCTGGTCGATGTTTCAGTAGATATTCATAGTTCGCTAAAAACACAGTCCAACGCATCATGCGTG
The DNA here is from genome assembly GCA_003457575.1 of Thermophis baileyi. Taxonomy (NCBI): domain Eukaryota; kingdom Metazoa; phylum Chordata; class Lepidosauria; order Squamata; family Dipsadidae; genus Thermophis; species Thermophis baileyi. The sequence continues at coordinate 1,292,381 of QLTV01004237.1, read as the reverse complement.
GCGAAAGGACTTGAGGAGTCTGATGGTCACCGGCCAATAATCCCAACAGTGGTTTATGATCAGTGACTAACTCAAATTTTCGCCCGTACACATAATGGTGAAATCTGCGGACTCCCGCCACTAATGCCAATGCCTCCTTATCAATTTGACTATACTGTCTTTCAGCCTTAGCTAAAGTGCGGGAAAAGAAAGCAATTGGCACTTCTGCCCCGTTAGGAAGTTTATGGCTCAATACTGCGCCAACTCCAAAAGGTGAAGCATCGCAGGCCAATATTAAAGGAAGATGCTCGCAGTATTGAGCCAAGACGGTATTGGAGACAAGGAGCTGTTTAACAGCTTCAAAAGCAGCAGATTCCGGATTTCCCCACATCCATGGAGCGCGATTGTCCAAAAGATGATGGAGTGGTTCAGCCACCGTAGCCTTATGGGGTAAAAACATTGCATAAAAATTTAGAAGCCCCAGAAATGCTTGAAGATCAGTGCGATTTGCAGGAGCTGGGGCATCTAATATTGCTTTAGTTTTAGATGGGGTTTGGTGAATTCCCTTAGAGTCAATTAAAAATCCTAGGAATTCTACCCTAGGAACCTCAATTACACATTTTTCCTTTTTTACTCTTAACCCCACTTGTTGGAATTTAGTCAACACAGCTCTAACTCGAGACAATAGTTCAGGCCGAGACGATGCAGAAATTAACACATCGTTGAAATACGGCACAGTTCCTGGCAACCCATGCAGTAATCTCTCCATGAGACTTTGAAATATTCCTGGCGCTATACTTATACCGAACTGCAGACGTCTGCAGCGGAATGCCCCACGGTGTGTAATTATTGTTTGAGCCTCAGCAGCTGCCTCATCAACTGGCAGCTGCTGATAAGCTTGCGATAAATCTAGTTTTGCAAAGGTAGTTCCTCTTCCCATTGAATGAAGTAAATGGTGAACTATAGGAACTGGATAAGCATGCGCAGAAG
>QLTV01004237.1:1275450-1290665 GCA_003457575.1 Thermophis baileyi | reverse complement strand
ACCGGTGATTTTAATCTTCTCTCCTGGGCTGCGATTTGTCTGGTCTATTACTGATGCATGGGAGTTCCCGTAACGATAAATTGTGAAACAACTGTCCTTCTGACCGAAAGAGCCCAGCGGAGATCATTTAGATGATTTTCCAGCTGCTCTACTCACCTGCCATTGCGATCCTCTTCCCCCCCTACAGGCACGAGCTATGTGTCCTCTTCTGCCGCAACGGCGGCAGATTGCATCCTTAAACTGACAGTTAGCTCTCATGTGAGGTCCACCGCACCCAAAACATGGCGTGCCTGTTAACGTTCTTCCCTTTTGGCCGTTACTTTTTGAACTGTCATTTAAACGGCAGACTTCGTCCTCTGCTTGAAATTCTATGTCGGGGGTGGTGGTGGGTGGTGGTGGTGGTCAGGCGATGTCTTCACTACATTTGTTTTGTTCTGCTCTGAAATGCTGGGCGCCCCATCCATCTCTGCCAATGACTGAGATGACATCTCAGCCGCCCTTGCTTCATCTAAAGCCACTTGGAAAGTGAGTCCATGCATGGCCAAAAGCTGGCGCTTCAGGCGACTATCTCTGACTCCAAAAACTAATCTGTCTAGTAAATAATCTTCGAGGTTAAAAAACTCACAGTAGAGAGTGCACAACGGGAAGGGGGAGGTGCATAATGGTCTTTTAACTTTTCTAATAGTTCCTCCCAAGTGACTGTATGAATGGACTTTGGTGCGAAGAGAACTCTTGCAGTCTCGAACATTTCTGTGCCACAAAATCCGAGGAAGTAAGCCCTCTTCCTGTCACCCGATAGTTCAGTATATGCATTTGCAATTAAGAAGCATTCAAATCTGTCTACATAAGACTCCCATGTTTTGCTGGGGTGGTTAAATGGAGCAAACGTGTGCTGAGTGGCCATTCTGTATTTATTCTTATTATTCTTATTGTATTTATTCTTACGATATTCAGCACGACAGGATTCAGGACTTCCTCATCGCCAGTATTGTGTATTCAGTCGTTGTGATGGTATACAGCAGGCACACAGTATCTTCAGTATAACAGCATCTTTATTGTAAGGGACATCTCTGAACAACAACTGTAACTGTTACTCCTAACTGTAACTTAGAACTCCAATAACTGTCTGCCAGCCGGCTTTTATACCCGGCTGTCAAACTGAACAACCAATCACACTTTTGCTTCTGATCGGCCCTCTAGTGGCCAACCGGTACATTACAGCTACAACTTATTTGGGTCACTTTCTGAATAAAAGCTCATTTAACATTCATAAATTCATACTTAACATTCACAAGTATGGACAGGCTAGGTTAGAATAGTTGAAGAACCGAGGCTGTGCATTCATTCTGTGTGATGATACGGTAGGTACCATGAACAACTCACTGTTCCTATTAATATTTAAACTTTCCAACAATGACTGACCATTCCTTCAAAACTTGGCCACCCCATCTTGATACTTTTCTCACAAATTCAGAACGCCATTGCCTCAAGTAGTTCGTAGTAGTTCATTCAGAAACCATCTGCTGTTTTGGGAACCAATTTTTGCCATGTTTACTCCATGTCTCTATTCTGGTATTCCCCTGATAAATTCTCTGAAATACGCCTCAGTGAATCTTTCTGCCTTTCGATCTACTTACATATTCTATTTTTTATATGTGGCTGCTCAAACACATGGCATAAAGCTACATATTATATTTTACCTTTATACAGTGATATACATTATATGCCAGTGACAATATACAGTGCTAATTCACAGGCACATTATTACTTAATGTGCAGTCTATATCTATGTTCTATGTCACAAAAAATCTGCCATATTCTTCCCCAAATAGAAGTCTGACAACTACCCCTCCAATCATCTTCTTCCTAATATATGTGCCTAAACTTCCATCTCCAAAGAAAACAGTGATAGCAATGACAGTCCAATGTTCCCTCTAAGCTGCGCGGCTGCGCGGCCATGCACGTGACAGGGAATTGCCGCACGGCAGTTTCTAACTGCCGCGCAGCGATTTCCAATGTCAGAGGGAACATTGTGACAGTCCTACTGATAGTCCTGCAAGATAATTTGTCATCAGTCAGATTAAATCTTTATTTCAATCATAGGCCAGTATAAGGAAGGTGGGGTACAGTCAATTAAAAAGCATAGAGGATACATTACAGATTTAACAAAATTTAACAAAATGAAAATCTATAAGTTATTAAAACATAAAACATATATAAAAGTGTACAAATATAAAAGAAGAGGTAGGAGCATTAAAAGGGTGTAAGGAAGCATGAAAGGTTAGTTTGGTTCTCTTTAGATCATGATACCAATGTTATCTCTGAAGGTTACAACAATAAAGGGTTTTGTTCAAATGATGTTGACTGAGGCTCTGTTGAAAGCAATGACAAATTATGACAACCATGTTAACCCTTAAAATCTGGTTTAGCCTAAATGATCTTTGCAGCATCTTAAAAACAATATGTAAAGAATAGCTAACTTTGGGAGAAATCATCTGTTTTCTGAGGTTAGCAAGTGGCATGATGGTGAAATAATAAGATCACTTGAATTTTCAGCTCCACTTTTTTCCAATGAGTGTATTGCTCAAAACTGGGGCATCGGACATTCCAATTTAAAGAAACAAAAGAACAGCACCACCACCAAAGTTGCTAGATCTACTATGGAGGCTTCAGAAGATATCTACAGCTTGGAGCCAGGATTGAGAAGATGGACCAGATGTCAAGCAAGGCTTCATGCAGAGTAAAGCTCATTCATGTCTTTACTCCAGATTCAGATACAACAGATGGATATACATTTTTTACCAGTGTGGATAATTTCGTTATTTGCTATCAAGCTAAGGATAGGCAAGAGATTACAAAAAATCTCAACAAGGAAAGCCTATACCACATATACCTTAGCATCCAGATTGGAACACAGACACACACAAACACCCCAAAGTTACTGAATCAAAGAAGATAAAAGATGAAGCCAATGAAGCCAGCATGCATCTGGAAACTAGCTTCCTAAAATAAGCTGCCAATTATGAGCCCTGCCTGAGACTGATGAACATAGGATGGCATATGGGAAGCTCCTGTACATAGCAACCATGACAAGGTCAGACGCTCGTGCAATTCACTTCTATTGGTACTGGTGCAATAATCAGAATTCTGTATAAAAAATGAGTACACCAACCCAAAGGGACTGGATTAGAGTCAAGAGGATGGGTGATCCCCTAAAGGGTGTCCTCGAAGTATAACCACATGTTTGGTGACTGAAGTTACAACAGCACTGAAAAAAGTGTCTTATGACTGTTTTTCACACTTACAACTGTTGTATCATCCTCATGATCACTTGATCAAAATTCAGATGCTTGGCAATGGGCATGTATTTATGATGAGTACAGTATCCAGGGTAATGTGATCACCCTTTGGAAACTTTCTGACAAGCAAAATCAATGGGGAAGCCAGAATCACTTAACAAATATATTACTAACTTAACAACTGCAGTGATTCACTGAACAACTGGGCCAAGAAAGATCGTAAAATGGCCTAAAATTCACTTAACTATGTTGCTTAGCAAAAAGAAATGTTGGTGTTATCTGTGGTTATAAGTCGAGGATTATCCGTACATAGATCTCACACTGCCAGCCAACAGCATAGTCACTTGAATAGCTTCTGTCTGCTATTCTGTTTTGCAGATTGGGCAGAAGATAAGACAGTGTCATGGCCCAGGATTCTCACTCTGAAGAACCTCCTCCAACTGTCTCAGTGGAATGTCAGCTTTAGGAGACACCAAGCCAGAAATCGCCTGAGTTTGATCAAACAGGCACCATTAGAACAGGTGCAACAATCAGATGATGAAGTATAGCCTGCAAGCCCTTGGTTGGACTAAGTCACGGGTGTCAAACTCACCATGTTGCATTGCTGTCACGTGACGTATCGTGATGTTTTTTCCCTTTGCGGAGCTGGGTGGGTGTGGCCTGCATGTGATGCATCCGGCTTGTGGGCCACCAGTTTGACACCCCTGGACTAAGTGAATAAAATGGAGAACAGAGCAAAGACACTCAGAGAGACTCTTTGCCAAGCAACTCTCTTAATTAAAGACAGTTAATTGTAGCCTGATTTAAGAGGCAGCCCTGACCCATTTTTCTTCATTGGAAAAAACATCTGATTTTCTGCTTTGTTGCATCATTCCTGTGAATCCTGCTTGTCTTTGAATTGGCAGACAAACCTGACTTGGATCTCTGAACTTTGGACTAGATTTTGACTACTCTTCTGGTGTTCCTCTTAAAAGTGAAGTCACCCAAGCAAGCTTTCTTTCCAAGAGACTTTGTTGATTTATATTTCTTTCCTTGTCTATTGCTATCTGCTCAGCCTTGAGTAATGAGTGTATCTCAGTTTGAGACCTGAAACAGGACAGACTGAGTAGAAGTCTACATGCAAATATTGATTGTTTCCTTTTTGTCCATTAAACCAGAGTCTATATCTGCAGCATAACTGGGCCAAGAGATCGTATTTTCTGTTCCTATGCCTACAGACTGGACCAAATGGCAATGGGGGCAGAAAACAGTACGGCTGCATAAATTGTTAATGGAATAGATTTGCCAAAGCCAACATTCATATTTGAAAAATCAAGAGGGTAATCTTCCAAAGAGACAAAACTATATCCAGGACAAAACGCACAGAAATCAGACATTGCTGTGTATGAGATGCTCCAGAAGGACTCATTAAATTGCCCATCAGAATAGATGCTGGCAGCTATTGCCCAGTATCAACCCAGAACCATTTAAGAGATTATGGCAATTGAGGATAGGCACACAAGCCATTGAGAACGGGTTTTGGAGTTGTAAATTCAGTGGCACAAACTTGTTCAACACCCCATGATCTACTGACAAGGAGACAGTAGGATATGGATAGTTAAGGATTTATTTGGTATCCCTTCTTTGCCTCTCATTCTGCCTGTTCTTTGCCTAAGAGATTGCTAATCTGAGCTCACTTCCATCTACTTTCTTCTCAAGCCTACATGCTCAGAGCACATACTCTTTGAATCTTCTGGTAGAATATAGCTAGTTGAATGCTAGTCTTTGCTTATACACACAATGCACTTCCTGTAAATAAATCTCCTGTCTGTTATATAGCTGTAAAATTTGCTTCACTAATCATTACTCAGATCAGATTCCTGCTTCCATAAAATGCTCTCATACATACCCAGATCCTTTCAATCTTCAAATCTCATTCTCTCCTCTTCCTTCCTTACAATATTTTTCAGAGTATGAGTTGCAATGGATGGAGGATTTCCAGAGATGTTCTTTCTTGCACTCCTTTCTAAGGAGTCTTATCTGTTGGAGATGAAGGAATGTTGAATGCAGAACATAAGGATGATTCTTGAGCCCTGTATGAAGCCTGAGTATCCTGTTTGGGTTTTTTTGACACACCGTGTTTGTATTTCAAAGGAGGAATGATCATACCTGGTAGTCACAAGACTTGGAAGTTCCGACCATCTGACCAGCTTCAGAAACAGACATTCACGTCTTATAGAATGTGTTGGAGATGACTTTTTTTTAAAAAAAACAAACCAATGCAACGAGGAACTTGCAAAAGGAGAAATATTAGCCTTTTTATGACTTTCCACACTTGTCAGTGCTATTTTGTTATTGCAAATAATATTTCAAATGTTCTCGAGCATAATCCAGTCACCTTCTCTATAAATTTGCTGAATAAAATGTGTTCAATGCAAATGAGAATCCATTTATTGCTTCCAAGTTGCAGGAAAGTGAAATTACCATTTAAATATTCACTTAGTTCAACTGAAGGTAAATCAATGCTGACCATGAAGTACAGAGACTCAAGGCTTCACATTACGATAATTAAACTATTCGTGTCAAATAAAAATGGAATTATTATTGTCTTTCTCAATGCCTTCCTCCTTTTGATGCATGCAGGTTTGTCATTTTTGTGGTTCTTGGAAGATTAGTAAAATTTCTACTACTTAAATGATTTCATATTTGTGTGATTTATGGGTGATGTTGACAAGCAAAGCAAAGCTAGATTAGGGTAAGAGACCATCAGGAAACATGAGGGGTGTAGGTTAGATTGAGTACATGAACAAAATAATTCCAAAAGGCAATAGAAAAACTACCCCTGTGTTATTGTCAAAGAAACTAGCAAAAATGTCCATGCTGGACTTGAAAAAGACTTTACCGTATACTTTTGCAAGCAAATTGTAGTTATTTTGCCAAATAACATGCTTATTGCTTATTAAACATTAGTGCCAGCTGATACTCAATTGTACTGTTTATATACAGGTAGTCCTTGACTTATAACAGTTCTTTTAGTGAGTGTTCAAAGTTACAATGGCCCTGAAAAAAGTGACTTATGACTGTTTTTTACACTTACGACCGTTGCAGCATCCCCATGGTCACATAATCAAAATTCGGATGCTTGTCAACTGACTCATATTTATGACAGTTGCAATGTCCTGGGATCATGTGATCATCTTTTGCGACCTTCTGACAAGCAAAGTTAATGGGGAAGCCAGATTCACTTAACGACTGTGTTACAACTTAACAACTGCAGGAATTCGTGTAACAACTTTGGCAAGAAAGGTCATAAAATGGGGCAAATTTCACTTAACAATTGTCTCACTTAGCAACAGAAATTTTGGGCTCAATCGTGGTCATAAGTCGAGGACCACCTGTACTTTAAAACTGGATTTGCCCAAACATTCCATTTGAAGCAATTTGGCTGTTGAAAGTGGTTCCAAGATATGTGCTAAGGATAAACAAAAAGCATGTTTTTGAGGAATATCATTTTAAAACACCTGGAAAGTGCATGATTAGGGAAGGCTCAGCTGCACCTTTTCCTAAATTTGAAAAGTAAAAAATGGTATTCTCCTTGAATATGGTTACCCTATTAAACAAGAAGATCTGTAAGTGCTTCCAAGGACCTTCCTTCCTTCCTTCCTTCCTTCCTTCCTTCCTTCCTTCCTTCCTTCCTTCCTATTTCCTGCCCTGCTGGTTACCCTATTAAACAAGAAGATCTGTAAGTGCTTCCAAGGACCTACCTTCCTTCCTTCCCTCCTTCCTTCCTTCCTTCCTTCCTTCCTTCCTTCCTTCCTTCCTTCCTTCCTTCCTTCCTTCCTTCCTTCCTTCCTTCCTTCCTTCCTTCCTTCCTTCCCCATGTAAGAGAAAATCTTACTCATGGGGCTTTTGTCCAAAGAGACATGCATAGAATAGTATTATTAACATGCGTATATACTACTGATTTCCCACATCTAACTTGGGTTGATGTTTTATAATTCATAAGCAACTTACTTCGCAATCCACCCACCGTTATTTCTACATCCGGAAGTTAGCTTTCCATTTGTTCCCATTCTCAACTTTTGAGGTTCCATTTGCAGACAAGAAGTCAGTGATGCCAAGAGGATAATTTTTCTATGACATGCTGAGTGATTCTTCCATAAAATTGCCAAGCACTTGACAAAGTCATTATTGCTAGTTAATGATCCATTATGCAATTGCCATAATTAGCAATCATATTGATATTACCTTACTGGAATAATTGGACTAGTTATAACCTTTATTAGCAGAAAGGGAGAATTGTCCACTGAGGCTGTCAACGACTAACGTTGTTCAGACATTGTGTCTTCTGAATGGATTGTGCAAACAGTTTAGATAATAATACCAGCAGTCTGAAATTTATTGCCTAGCACATGTATGGGAAATGATGAGCTGCTGCAAAAGATATGAGAAGCCTTCATGGTTCTTTATTTATGTTCCTTGTGTAAGAGCTCTCCTCTAAAATATGTATTGACAGTGCAGATTGCTGCAGAGTGAGAAACATTATGGATTGTAGAAAGAATCAAAGTGGTGTTCACTACAGTTGAAGCCCATTTCAGTTTGTTTGCTGGACACCTTCTCTTACCTCCTCGATTCAGGAAAAAATACTGACTAGTTCTGTCCTTATCATAAGCAAAGAAAACAACATGTGGCACAGTAATAATTCAAACTGATAACATGGTCTATGCCTCTGTCTTTCTATGGGTATGGGAAAACTTCAAATGACAAAAACCATGATGAGACAATATTTATGGGAGCCATCTGGTGGCAGCCATGGCATATGGAAGATGGTGATTTGGAACATAAGAAGAATAATGGTATATGGCATGAATCAACAAGTGAAATGAAAGAAGAATAGATCTGGTGTGTGTCTGTCAAACTAAGAGAAAGGGGAAAATGTATTAGATATGCTGAAAGTAGTTTCATCTTGATTAATTGATTAATGCATGTAGTTGATTAATACATGTAGAGGAGTGAAAAATGCAGGTTTAGCTGTGAATTACAGATACAATTTTGGTCCATTCAGATGGTGCTGAGATTGTTGTATGATTGCTAGCTTCACTAGATGTCTGCCAGTATGTATGTATGTATGTATGTATGTATGTATGTATGTATGTATATATATTATATTGTCCCAAATGATCTTTAAATTTGTGAATATTATGATGTGACAAGGCACGATAAAAGGGAATTAAAAAGTATTAATGGAAAGAGCATTGGGGAAGAAAGAGAAGAGTTGCACTTTGGCAGGCTTGAATGGACAATAAGAAGACAGGCAAGGCGGGAAAAAGCTGCATTGTCTCAGGGGAGTGGAGGATGCCACTGCCACTCAGAGGGTCCAAGGAATCCAGTGACTGGGAGTGGATAACTTTGTGTAAAGTGGCACTTGTGCCATTGAGGGCTGCTATTTGAAACCTAGCTGTCCATGACAAGTAACCATTTGAGATCTGATCTGACCCCGCCCCCCAGTGAAGACCAGTGAAGGCCATTGACAAATGTTTGAATATGAAAAAGAAAATTATTATATTTTTTGATTTAGAGAGAACATATGATAAAATGAATAGATTTGAATTCTGGAATGTTCTGCACAAAAATGGAGTTGAAAGTTACTTGTTGAATATGATAAGAGTAATATATTTTGGAAATGATATGTGTGAGAATAAATGAAATACTTAGCAAATGGTTTAAAAAGAACAGGGAATAAGGATGTGTGAAGTTCCTGGATTGTTCAGTATGTTATAAGCAGATATATAAGGAATGGTGATGGTGGTGATATTTGTTATAAATCTGGTTTAGGATGTGCGTATACATGTACTTTCATATGCAAATATTGTAATATTGTCTGAGAATCTGAATGATTTGCGATGATTGTTAGCTAGATTGTATGATGCAATGAGGTATACGAGCCTGAAAATTAATATACCAAAGTACTTTTATTTGAAAAGGAAAATGAAGTAAATGATTGCAAGTTATACAAAAATGGCAAACAACTGGAGCAAGATATTTACTAAAAAAGAGACTATGGATGGAGAAATGTTAAGATATGAAGATGCTGATAGAAAAGTAAAGGATATTAAGAAGCCTGTGGTTGTGCTTCTGACCGGTTTGTCATTTGGAGCTGAGTGTGAGAAGAGAAACATACATGTTGAGTGCAGTAAGAATGGGTGTTTGCAGTTAAGAAAAAGACAGGGTAGGCTTCAAAATGAATGAGTGCTGAATGTGGATTGAATGCAAAAATAAGTTACAAGTATTTTTTTTTTAAAAGTACATGGCTTAGTATCATAGAATTTTAGGGCTGGAAAGGCCCTAAATTTTAGGGCTGGAAAGTCCTACCTCCGTGCCCAGTGCAAGAATCCTCATATCATTCTGGACAAAGTCTTTCCAGTCTTTTGAAAACCTCTATCTCTATGATAGAGCACCCACAACTTGAAGAAGCAGGCTCTTCCATTCTTAATAGCTCTCGCAGTCAGGAAATTCCTCCTTAGTTCAAGTCTAGATTTCTCACTGTAAAGCTTCCACCCATTCAGCTCTTTTCTTAACCTTCATTTGTCTTACATTTGCTCAGTGTAGCATCAAGCAGGGTTATAATGTTGTAAGGAATATCCTTCTGGGTTCGGTTCCAAGTGGGGAAAAAGACACTGGATTCCTGGAAGTTGCTTGGAAAGAAGGTTTAATGGTGGACAGGAGCACATGGCAGGGGCTCCTGAACAGAAAAGGTGGATCACATGCTTCCAGATGTTGGGTGGGGAGAAAAAGGGAGGAAAAGATGCTGAGTCTCTTGGTTTTATGACCTCTGTTGGGCCCCACCTCTTAGTTTCCTGTTCCTGTACAGAAGTGTATCCCATTGGCTGTCAGACTCCCATGGGGCAACTCTGTAGGCTGTCCTGAATACCAAGCTAGTTTGAGTGCTGGCTGATGCAATCTTCCCAGGTGCCATGAGGCAGAGGGCTAATCCTATCTTTGTTATGTAGAATAGACTGCCCATTGACAAAGGTGGGGGGATGAGTGAGCTGGGCCATTCCTTGATGGCCCATTGACAAAGGTGGGGGCTACTAAGAGTGAGTCTGTTTCCTTTCTAAAAGCATGTTTCTCAATTTCTCTAGGGATATTCTATAATATTCTGCCTTTTTAATATTTTCCTAGGATATTTCATTTTCCCAGGAGAGGGGTGGGTGCTAACTTCCTACAATAACTCATCATGATCTTGACACTACATCTCTATATACTTCAATATATTTCCATATACCTATTGGTTATATTGTTTAAATAGAAAATAATTTATGAAGCAGTGTCTAAAATTAGTAGAAGCAAGAACGGTCTACAAATGTACGAAGAAAATGAAGAAGGAAGCTATGTTTCTTTTTCTTTTTAAACAAAAAAAATCACAAACCTTACATTTTTGGGTTAATTTTTTGTGTGCTTTGCATAAAACTGCTAACTCTGAATGGGAATGGAGTGACAGATTTGTATGTACAGTATGTAAGAATAAATCAACAGGCAGAGACACATTGTATTTCTAGTCTAGTTAGTCCCCTGCTTTGCCATATGATATATGCTCCCATGGCTCTTTTTATGTTAGGATAATGAACTAGCACTGACATTTCTGTCTGTGCTGGCAGGCCAACAGAAGGCCTAGATTGGTCCTAGTCCAATCCTATCAGCCAATTAACCTTCATACAAGTCTTTTATTTCCACAAGCTTGTTGGAAATGCTTGGAATTCATTTTCATGTCTGGGGATTTGAAAAAAGGGAATGAAAATTTATCATCAGTTATAAAGCTATTAGCCTCTTAAATAAGGAGACAGCATGTAGTATTAAGCCATACTTGTCCACATCATTTTTTTGGGGTGGTGGTGGTGGTGAAATCTATTAATATTATGAACTAGATCTGTGAGATTGCTGCTCATCATGATGTAAAAGACTATGATTTGTTTTGTCATGACATCTTGCATAATTTTGAAGCTTTTCTGGGGCATCCAGTAACTCACTGGAAGACTGGTTTTGGCTAATCAAACTGTTGGAAAACGGCTTAAGAATGACACTCAGTGTATCAGCACGGATGTTTGCCTTCATTTTTAGAAACAGAGGTAATTGGTTTGCTTTACAAAATTGCTCAAAGAATTTCTTCATGTGAAATCTCATTGAAACAAAACACCTGACATTTTCAATAGTCCTACTTGATCTCTAAAATGAAGATCATCTCTCTCTCTCTCTCTCTCTCTCTCTCTCTCTCTCTCTCTCTCTCTCTCAAAATGTGGGAGCTGCCTGACTCTCAACAATTTTGGGTGCTCACAAGCAAAAACATTGAAACAAGAAAAATACAATAATACAATACAGTAATAATACAGCTGCAATATCTTTTCTTTTGAACTACTGCAATGCATTGTGCATGGGGTGATTACTCTTCAAAATGGTTTAAAAACTCTGTAAGAATAGAAAACCTGTATGCTACGATTGTCCAGGTATGATCTAGGATTGGTGGAACTCTAGATGGCATCCACCTTCAACTGTGGAAGATAGAAAATGTCCCAGACTAACTCCCATATGAACCCATGATAAAAATAAAATAACTATGAGATTGTTAAAACAAAACAAAACAAAACAAAAAAAGATCTGCCTGCCCTCCCTCTCCCGAGAAGACATAAAGTGTGCAACTTTATTCTTGAGGCCTAGGCAAAAAAAAAAAAAAAAAATCCCCCCACCTCTTGCAATTGGCCTCATCTAATACAAGTTGTAGTTTTGTTGTCAAACATAGTTTCAGAGAAAGTAAGGTTACTATCAGTCATGATGACTAGTCCAGTCTTAATGTCCCTTGTGGCCAGCAGATGAAGAATATGATCAGGAGAATCACAGATTATTTCTTTTTCATAATTTTTGTGTCATCTTGCCTCCTTAAATAATGCTAAATAATGAAAAGACAAAATTAAACATTTACAATTAAAACATGCATAGCCCTTAAATAAAAAAATAGAAAGAAATAATAAGACCCATCAGGTTTAATCTACTGCAGCAATAAGATACTGATTAAATCATTTTCTTCTGCAAAGAGATAGCAACATGTACTAGCCTAGTCTATTTTGGTGGGGAACTCAGAATCTACCTAGACATTGGGGTCTTTTCCCAATGGCACTTTTTATCTGGAAATTGCATCCAGTGTACCAATAAACGTAGAACTGTCAATCTGAAGTTCAACTTTAGAGCTCAAGAATAATAAAGAAAAAAAACAGGAGCAAAATGAATCTTGAAGATACCCATTAACAATGAACATTTTGACAACAGGATAATAAAGTACATAGACCAGTGATGGCGAACCTTTTTTGGTTCGCGTGCCAAAAGGGTGTGTGTGCGCGCGCTAGCGCGTGCGCACACACCCACACCCATTCCCTCCCCCCACGCATGCGCACAACCCCCCCGCACTGCCCCCTGTGCATGCGCACAACCCCCCCGCCCCCCTGCGAATGCGCAAAGGCCTCACTGAAGCCTGAAAAACGGCCCAACGGGCAAACCGGAAGTTCAGAAAAACGCACTTCCGGTTTGCCCGTTGGGCTGTTTTTTGCACTCCGGGGCTTCAGGAAGCTTCCCTGAAGCCTCCGGAGGGCAAAACGACCTTCCCCAAGGCCGAAAATCAGCTGGCCAGCACGTGCATGCGCGCTGGAGCTGACATAGGGGAACGCCTCGCGTGCCCTCTGGTTCGCCATCACTGACAAAGACTTTTAAAACACATTCTTCCCTAATTTAAAAAGAATGCAGGAGTAGCATAAATTATGTGTGTGCTAATTTCATGTATAAATCTAAATTTAGATTTAATCATTACTCAATCTTCATCCAGGAGTATAATTAGCATATATAAAAGATATGCAAAGCGTGTATATTCCAGGTAGTAGGATATGGGCTGTAGTTTGTGTCTAATGCTGGATCTAGAATAGAGATCCTCCTTGCATGTTTCTGTATAGCTGTAGTGGTCAAAACGTGCCAAGCCAGTAGCAGGGAATATTGCATGTCGCATGCAGGCTACTAAATTAGTTTATTATTTTTCAGTATTACTAAAAAGTATTATGTGAAAGCCTCAGTTGACAAAAACCATGATGGTTATAAAACTAATGCACAGCAATGAGAAAAGAAAGTACAGAAAAAATGACTGGATCATTTGAAGACCCAAGAACTCTTTATGATGAAATTTATAATGAAGAATGTCAGAATGATGAGAGATTCTAAAATGTGGACCGGGCCATTATTTGATACTGTCAAGTGGATGATCTCAGGAAAAAAATTGAAGTGAAAGCATGATGTGTATGTATATATAAATATCAGTGGTGAAATCCAATTTTTTTTACTACCGGTTCTGTGGGTGTGGCTTGGTGGGCATGGCTTGGTGGGCGTGGCAGGGGAAGGATACTGCAAAATCTCCATTCCCACCCCACTCCAGGAGAAGGATACTGCAAAATCCCCATTCCCTCCCCACTCCTGGGGGAAGGATATTGCAAAATCCCCATTCCCTCCCCACTCCTGGGGGAAGGATATTGCAAAATCTCCATTCCCACCCCACTCTGGGGCCAGCCAGAGGTGGCATTTGCCGGTTCTCCGAACTACTCAAAATTTCCGCTACCGGTTCTCCAAGCTACTCAAAATTTCCACTGCCAGTTCTCCAGAACCTGTCAGAACCTGCTGGATTTCACACCTGATAAATACAAACGAGCATCTTCTTTATTATTTGACAATTATCTGAATGATATATACAGTTTACCTTCCATGAATTTCTCAGACCAGAGATACAGATGTTATATAATGTCATGACTCAATATAAATAATTTTACATGACTTCCATTCCCTTCCCCAAATTTCTCTGTTTTTACACATCATATACCACTTTAATCATCAGAGGGTATACCATGTGATTGGTTTAATTCTGTTAGGACTCATCAGATATGGGCAGCCAGATGTTTTTCTGTAGGGTTTATCTCTACTGGAATTGAACTCTCAGATCTTCACACCTTATATGATTTATATGATTGTATAAAGGTGCTCAGTAGTTTCAGGAACGGATATACAGAAGTTAGCGGAATGGTATATATAGTCCACTTGTAATATATTTTGAAATATAATTCTGCTTTTTAGGTGATCCGCTTTCAATACTAGCAGCCCTATATTGCCAATAGTAAAGATCTTTTCTGCTATGAAAAATTTCTTACTGAAGGTATCTCTTTTTCTTTCTGACAATTTATTTCCCTATAGACTACCCTTTTAAACCATCTTGGGTTGCATTTACAACAAGAAACCTAGGGTTGCATTTACAATGCAATTTTCTTTTTTGTTGGCCAGTTTTTAGCAATTTTAGCCATGTTTTGTGTGTGAATGTGGTGGGTTGTCTGGTTTGACTGTGAATGGAAGAGTATGTCTGATTGGTTGTGTTGGTGAGAATGGGGGAGCCGGGGGAGGGACATGGAGCCCCCTCTGCTGAGTGTACTAACAGAAGCAGATGGGGGCCCAGATCTGACCCTGGGCTTGGTATGAATGATATTGTCGGCCTGCCGGATAGAGGGGGGGGCAGTGAGGTGGGGGATGGGATCTCAAGGAGGGTGGCGGGTTGGAGCATCCCAGTGGTGGTTGGGAGAGGTAGGTATGGCGGGAACCGAAGGGCAGACCATGTGTGGAGAACTAGTACTCGCTGTATCAAAGCGATTGCCTGTTCTGACCCGTCTGGTGACTTGGGCTTTCAGGGCCCTGGCCTCAGGCTGCTGCTGCTTAATGCCAGATCGATGGTTAACAAAGCCCCTCTCGTTCTAGATTTAATCCGGGAGGAGAGAGCAGAGCGGGCATGTATAACCGAGACCTGGCTGGGACAGGAGGGGGGTGTTCCCCTTTCAGAGATGTGCCCAGGCGGGTGGGGGGTGGGGGGCC
>QLTV01004237.1:1233833-1273195 GCA_003457575.1 Thermophis baileyi | reverse complement strand
ATTCCTCCCATCGACCAGTGAGGTCGCACAGGGTTGGCCTTCTTCAGGTCCCGTCGGCCAGACAGTGTTGGCTGGCAGGACCACGGGGGAGGGCCTTCTGTGTAGCCGCTCCGACTCTGTGGAACCAACTTCCCCCCGAGATCCGTACTACCCCCACCTTACTGGCCTTCCGTAAAGCCCTTAAGACCTGGCTTTTCCGGCAGGCCTGGGGCCAATAGTTGTTCTGATTGGCCCATGCATGGTTGTGTGAATGTTTTATTTTAAATATAGTTGGGGTTTTTTTTTTCCCCTTTCTTTTTTAAATTGTTTTTATATGTTTTATTTTTTATGATGTAAGCCGCCCAGAGTCCTTCGGGAGTTGGGCGGCATATAAATTTTATAAAATAAAATAAATAAATAAATAAATCTCAGAGTTACCTGGGGTCCAGAGGGTAAAAACATAGCATGTAGATGGCAACAGGGGTGGGTTCCTCCCGGTTTGGACCAGTTCTCCCGAACCGATAGCAGCCCGCTGGTGACGTCGGTGCCGGTCCATGGGGGCTGCCATCTTTAAAAAAAATTTTTTTTGAATTTTTTGAATTTATTTTTTTGAATTTTTTTGAATTTTTTTCTTCTTCTGAGCATGCGCAGAAGCCGACTTCTGGCACTGTGCATGCGGTCGCCATCTTTTTTTTGGCTTTTTTTTTGTTACTGCGCATGCGCGCGTGCACGTCCATGTGGCGCACCCACGCAGCACGGGAGGGAGTGAAGCGGCAGCGAGGTAAGTTGGAACCCACCCCTGGATGGCAAGAATAGAATGATTTGTGTTTGCATTTGTCTGTACAAGTCCCAGTGTAATTAGGGCCACCCACCCTCTATTTGAAGAAAGACTTCATCTACTTACCCACTCAGTTGAACAAATCTTACTGATACTTCAGCCTGATATAAGAATATTGTTGCTCTACCCTTGGAATGCAAAAACTCTGCTGGATTCAATAAATCACTGTAATCTTTTAAAAGGAGAGTTAAATGGGCATTGCATTACAAACCACAAAGCACATTAATCAACCTGCTAGAAATTGTAAATATGACAAGTACATCCATCAAACTACCACCTTTCTTTTTGGTCTATATACATGAATGTTAGGAAGTTAATGGGCTTAGAGAGCTCACCTTTTTTAAACATACATTCTTGATCTATTTGTGTCTTTTACTCATCATAGTGACAGGAGTTTATGTCATAGCTCAGTTTTTAATCTGCGTCACATATTTACTTCTTTGCTGAAGATTCTTTATAAAAATGTCTCACCTATCTAGGAATTACCTACTAAGTCACTTTTAAGTGGTGAAGTTGTCCTTCTATAAATCACCTCACAATGTTATAACCTGATAATGGAGAAATTATCAGACCTTACTTTACATCCCATATCTAAATATACAGAAATTAGTGTAAATCACTCCATATGATACTATCATATGAACAGGGTTTTTTTTTTGCATGTAGCAAAGCACATATTTCAGCAAAGACCTGGGAAACATGCAAATTTTGAAATGGAGATCCTTTTTTAGAAGAAAATTCTTCTTGCTCCCTCTCTGTATTCTATGCACATCAGCCATTTCTAGTCTAATCCTCACCAGAAATGTTGGACTGCAATGTTTTTCTCTGTAGTTATTACAACTGTACAGTGTAGTTTAATTTACCTTGAACTACATAGGAAATAACTGAACACCAATCCCGATATGGAGAGCATGAGGTTTCTGGTTTTTAAAAAGGTTGTCCTTTTTTATCCAGTAGTTTATTATTATGTTTCTTCCTGAAATGTGTTTTCTAAAGAAGTTCAGGTCAGGTTTTGAGTGTCCATTCCTTTGCACTCATGCATTTCCAAACAACTAAAATATTCCAGCAGGTCATTGTGTGATCTCTGGCTAAGCCCTTTTTTGTGACCTCCAGTATCCACTCCTAAGAAAGTTATTGAAGATCTTTGATATAATACTTGTTATTTTGAAAGAGAAAACCCATTAAAGCTCTAATTTAAAGTCTGAGAAGTTTTTTTTTTTAAATTGTGAATAATGTTTCTTAAGACTCCTTCTCACCTACTCCAAATCAGAAAAAAAAGACAATTCTTGTTTTCCTCCTTATATTCTTTCATCATCTGTCTAGTCACTAGTGTTTTTCTCTTTCTAGTTGTCACTTTTCCAAATGTTAAGCATAGACCCTGGCTACAACCAAATTGCTTTCTCCACTAGAGCAAGTGCACTACAGTACCAGAAATGGTAGGTTTCTGGGTTAAGCCATCATTCAAACATAGATGAAAAACTGGATTGCTTATGATTGAGAATGCCCTTTAATTTTAAATCTCTCATAACTCTTTCATTCTTTATTGCAGCTTTCATCATAACAGTTATTGGGTTTCGAAATGCCCCAGTCAATTTTTTTTGGTACTCTCTCATCTAATTTCTTATCGCCTAAAATAATGTTTCCCACCCACCTACCCCCGATCACACTTATTGAAAATTACACAATTTTTATCAGAACTCATATCTGGTTCTTCTACTGAAATATAACATACAAATGTTTTCTAAACTGCTCTGAGCCTTGAGAAACTGGTGAGCATATAGGTAAAAGTAATATTCAAAGTATAAATAAATATCAAGTTACAAATTTTTATTTCCATTGATAACCACTGCAATCTGGATGATACCAGTACGTACATTCTGACTCATGTTCTAACCCTTTCACTCACGATTAAACCTACATCTTCATTTCCTGCATTCATTTATCAACTCCACTCCACAAAAATATGATGAAAATCTAGTTGTTGTCTTAGCATCATGTTATTTGTTTGGGCATGACAAATTATGTTAAAACACAAGAATTGTGTTAAGTTATGATTTAGTATTTTGTGTGGCCATTGTCTTGCTCATTTTTTTAGTCTTTAAGCATCCTGCGATGTGTTTTTGTGATTGTTCAGGGAGGCATAGTAGAAATATGTAATATTATAGATGTTGAACAAGGAGGCTTTCCTCCTTTCTTATCTTAGCAAACTGATTGGAACATGTATTTCCTATATGTATTAGATCCAGTGTAGGCTCCTAGTTGTCTATCAAACGTTTAATCATCTTATAGGCAAGGTGGGCAGCATAAAAATTTTAATAAACAAACAAACGAACAAATAAATTCTATGGTTTCTGCTAAGGAGGGGTTGAGTAAAAAAGGGTAAGGGTTTCATAGAACAAAAACGTAGAGACAAAAGGAATAACAATGTTTAAAGGATAGTATTCCTCTCAGTCACTCTGTTGCACAGGCCAATATTGGAGTACACACACTAAAAATGAGGGTTAATTAGATCTTGTGTGATTAATTGCAGAAGTTAGCAAGTCATTTCCGCTTTTGTAGTAACCATGTCTGAAGGGTGCAGGAGGAGAAAACTGTACTGAGAAATAAACTAGTTCTTGCATATCTTAATTGGCATTCATGGATCAGAAAGGAAAAGATTACAAATTGCTATGCAAGGGGAGTGATTTCATTTATCCTTGAATTATTTAACCATAAAGAGTTGCAGATGTACTGGCTTGACAGTGTAAAATATATTTCATTGGGTCACCTTCTAGATACAAAAAGAGGTAGCCAAATATAATTATTTAAATATTATTTATTTAAATATATTTAATATTATTTTTAAATAATAGTTTTATTAAACACTACAGTTAAAATAAAAACCAATACAAACTAAAATAAAGAAATAGAAATAGAAATAAGAAAGAAAAATAGACAAGAAAGAAGAATATAATGAAAAGAAAAGAAATATATAAATAAGGGCCTTTCCCCTTTATCACAAGAAGTATAAACAATTTTAGTAAGTTATCACTTTTTCATAAAACACAACAAATGATATCTTCTGATATCTCATTTCTTATGTCTAAACAAATTCTTAAAGTCTGATTATTTTAAGTCTTAAATCCATTAAGGATTACCAGACATAACAACACATCTGTTTTATTTTTGATCAAATAAGCAAACTTTATATTCTTTCTTTTTAACAATTTTTATTTTTAATTCCTTCAAATAATGTAAGTAAAATTTGATTTCTTTTCATTTTTTCTTTGTTGTTTCTCACAAAGTTCTTCAAACTTTAACAAGTTTCTTTTGTAAATCTAATATAGGAAAGTTATCCAAGTAACTCTTTTGGTTTGTTATTTTTCCCACTTTCTTGGGCTATAATAGAGACTGATCTGAAAGTGGGCTATAATAGCCCAAGAAAGTGGGTGAAAAATGATATGGCTCATGATTTTGTTATTTGTATATCCCTTTTGATCATTAAGATATGAGTCAGTTTCTATTATACCTGTTAGGACTCTGTCCAAACGGTTGGGTTGGTTAATATAAACAAGCCACAAATCACTGTTTATATATATATGTAATATGGCTTTAAATGCATTGGTACATTCTGACTGGCAGTAACGGCCATAAGAGGGAGCTAGAGAACATGGTTAGTGCTCTCTCTCGCTTTTGCTGATTCATTGCTGAGTGACTTCGTGTCTGCAATTAAGCTCTGTGTGTAGCTAACTATCTGTGATAGGATAGAATCTTTGTTTGCTGATAAAGACAAAGAAAGACTGGTAAGAAGACTACTGTACTTCTGAACTCTGACTGATAGAACGTGTATGATTCGGACTGTTATTTGGACTGTGCTATTCCTTTAAGTAAACTACTTTTATACACTTTAACGTATCTGTGTATTGACTGAATCATTACTCATATCTACTGCAACATTACGGTTCACTGTGCAAGCCTTCAGAAGCAGAGGTTACTCTGCACAATTCCTTAACAATACCTCCAGTATATCATTTTCTATATCATTCCTGAAGTCTGTCAGTTTTAAATCCACTTTCAGATCAGTCTCAGGCTTGTCCAGGATAGTTTGTTCGTCTTCCATAATATATTTTAAACATAATCTATCTATAATAGTCACTCCCAGAATTAACAATGGATCCATTGTTCACAAATATCCTTCAATGATATTTGAATGAGGGTATTAAGTTATTTTGTTCCATTCTGCAATAATAAGTTAAATTTAAGTGTTCTTCTCCTTTAATGTTTAGTTCTGGTTCCCTCTAGCATCCAACCTTTAAAATTTCATCCTATGATGTTTTTTTTAAAGAATTAGAAACAAATGCATGGGAAATGTTCTTATAATAAATTCCAAATTCCCATTTCAAATACATTTGGATCCTTAATACAGTTATAACTTTCCAAATCAATGTTCTAATCACTCTTTTGATATTTATTATTTTTTTAAAGTCCTTAAACTTGTATTTAAATTTTTTAAATTAAGGATTGGAGGAAACTTGCCTGGTACTGTAAAATGTCTTCATCCAAAAGTTCCCAGTAGCTGAGAAGCAGATAATAAGCAATAACAAAAAATGATTAGAAAAGGAAATATGAGAACCCTAAGTTCATAAAAGCATTGACTGCAGTTTGAGCGAAGATGACCTTCATGACCCAGATTTCTGGACCAATTGTGGACAGTCTCAGGTACTCTTTTTGTTTGGAGAGGAATTCGGAAGAGCCAGTCTACTTTCTGGTACTTAATTTTGCCGTGGTCATCGGCTTCACTTTTAGCAGAGCTATCTTCAGTTTGCCATTTCTTCCCCAGAAGTCATGATCTGAAACACTCTTAAGCAATATTTTATTGACATTGCTGGCCTTCTGGGACAAGATATCTCTGTGAATTGCAGTGTCAGAAGGAAGCAAAGGCAGTCTTGCCTTTCTTAGCAAATCCCAGAAATAGCACGTTTTTCAGAGCAACAAGATTTCCCATCTCAGGGGTGGAAAATATCTATTTTTAAAAAAGATTATTTAAAACAACCTCCTCATTCAATAAACCTGAGATGGGGGAACAAAATACATTTTGTTTCAAGCTTGAAAGAAAACTTAGCATTTCTGAAGTTCTGTTGATCCAGTGTGGAGTTGGTTATGGTTTAGCAAAAAGAAAACCAGAACATTAAAATTGCTCCCTGTTTCAACTAAAACAAAATCTTTAAAAAGTCAGGTATTTCAGTCATGGGAGATATTTAATACAAGTCAGTACATGAACAGGGTTGGTTACTCAAAACAAACTTATTTTATTTTTGTTTATTTATTTTCTCTTTAAAATCTATATGGCAGACATTTAGGAACATACTCTTTTCCTCTATCTCAATTTTTATATTAGAAAAGAACATTCTCTCTTTACCTCATTCTCTTTACTTTCATTGTTTTTCTTTTTAATAGGTATATTCCATGCATGTGAATGAGTGCAAAAGAAGCCATCAGTAGAGACGTTTTGCAGGGAACAAAAGATAATAATATTAATAAGGGCTTATGAAGTTGCAGGTGCATGTTGAATGTTTTTTGTGTTCTTGATTTCAGCATGCCTTTCAAGATGATACATTCCCCGGATATGCAGTCTGAATCTCAACCTCAACAGGAACCAAGAACATACGCTATGTGCACTTATCCCTAAATTTAGTAGCCCAATGAAGAATAATAGTTTTGCATGTTAAATACACTTGGAAGTCTCCCTAAACAAAAGGGCATGAGAGAATGTGATGTACAGGGGACACTAAAATCTAAAACTGGGCTCTTCACTTAAATAGTTTTGTCCCAGGCAAGAAAAAGAGTGGTTTGTAACAGTGGTGAAATCCAATTTTTTTTTACTACCGGTTCTGTGGGCGTGGCTTGGTGGGCGTGGCAGGGGAAGGATACTGCAAAATCTCCATTTCCACCCCACTCCAGGGGAAGGATACTGCAAAATCCCCATTCCCTCCCCACTCCTGGGGGAAGGATATTGCAAAATCTCCATTCCCACCCCACTCGGGCCAGCCAGAGGTGGTATTTGCCGGTTCTCCAAACTACTCAAAATTTCCGCTACCAGTTCTCCGAACTACTCAAAATTTCCGCTACCGGTTCTCCAGAACCTGTCAGAACCTGCTGGATTTCACCCCTGGTTTGTAAGTACAACATTTTAACATTCCTACTTAGAAGGATATTTCTCCCAAAACAATGTTTTATAAATTTTTATTTATAAATAAATGTTTATAAAAAAATAAACCTGTTTTCAGGACTTCTATTATGCATTTAAATATAGGCAGAAAACATTTTAGAATGCTGCACATGTTTCGTCCCATAATATCATTACTCTACCCCTGTTATGATGCTATGATGGTAGATTGGGTGATGAAATGATGTCATTATAGAGCCATGATGGTGCAGTGGTTAGAATGCAGTACTGCAGGCTACTTCTGCTGACTGCTGGCTGCAGGGCAGTTTGGCAGTTCGATTCTTACCGGCTCAAGGTTGACTCAGCCTTCCATGCTTCTGAGGTGCGTAATATGAGGACCCAGATTGTTGGTGGCAATATGCTGACTCTGTGAACCGCTTAGAGAGTGCTGTAAAGCACTGTGTGAAGCGGTATATAAGTCTGAGTGCTATTGCTATTATTGGCAGACTTCACATTTTTGAAAAATATATGTATGCATCCATACAGTACATGCACATATACATGTAAAAAAGTACTTGATCCAGATTCTTAACTCTTGAGTGGATAATCTGATTCCAGCATGTGTCACGTGCTTCCTATACCCATCCATGCTATTATATTAGTATAACAAAGAAAGACAACAAAAATGAATGAGGCCAAATTAGAAAAATTAACCTCAACAGTTCCCATGACATAAGATATTAGGAAACTGCCTTTGTCTGGTCAGACCATGGCCTATCTCTATCCAGTCCAATACAATTAATACTAGTTGGGAGTGTTTCAGGCAGCAATGTTTTTATTACAGAGTTATCTGAGACCAGAACACAATATACCTCTCGTTTGTATCTGTGTTTTTATCTATATCTTTCTTTATATCTTTATTATGTATTACAGTTTCAAGCCATCAATCCTCTCAGCACATTGCATATACAGTCCCAGTTTTATCTTTAAAACAACTCTGTGAAACAAATTAAACTGAGAATATTGGAAGGAGCTTTCAAACAAGTCAGAACATTGTTCTATTTCAGTATTGGGATATGCTGATTATTCAGAGCTCTTCAAGGTTTTGAGGAAAAAAAACCCATTCCCATATATATCAGGACATGCCAAAACATTTTAATTACATCCTTTTGCATGTGGAATGTTAATCAAGCTAAACCTTTTTTTTGGGGGGGGGGGGCTTATTTTCTTTCAGGGAGGGAGGGAGGGAGGGAGAGAGAGAGAGAGAGAGAGAGAGAGAGAGAGAGAGAGAGAACTTTTATTTACTTAGAAAAATGTATGAGGTCACCTCGAACTCAAATAAAGATCTCAAAACAATTGTACAATAATTATGAAAAAAAGGGCAGCATAGTTTTGTTTTAAAAAGAAGCCATGAAAACCCATTTAGGAAGCATTTCCATAGTTACAATTACAAAAATTCCTGTCATAAGATAATTTTGACAGTATGAAATGGGGATTAGACATTTATATAGAATTAGGTTATTAGTGGCTTTCAGTCATAATGGAATTACAATTTCTCCCTTATGTGGGTGGATGCTCCTGTATGTGACTCAAGTGAACACCTTATTCACCTACTGTGGGTGCAAGATGCTGGACACATACTGTAGCTCTGTTTTGCATTGCTGAATTGATTCCAACCAATTAATTTAATCTCCACAATTCAATCTGAATTGTCAATCAAATTTAGAAAATTAATTCAATAATCTTAAAATCTGTGATCTGAAGTTCTCTACAGCCCTACTGGATAAATTAAATGAAAAGCCTTTCATTCGAACAGATACATCTGTTCTTGCTTTCAATGTCTGAAATGTTCTTCAATTTGAAATTTATCAAGTCCATTCCTTGTGCCTCTTGCACAATGTTTAAGCCCATATTTATTGCTACATAATAGCAATAGCACTTAGACTTACCGTATATACCGCTTTACAGTGCTTTACAGCCCTCTCTAAGCGGTTTACAGAGTCAGCATATTGCTCTCAACAATTTGAGTCCTCCTTTTATCCACCTCGGAAGGATGGAAGACTGAGTCAACCTTGAGCCTGGTGAGATTCGAACTGCCAAATTGCAGGCAGCCAGCAGGCAGCAGAAGTAGCCTGCAGTACTGCACTCTAACCACTGCGCCACCGCGGCTCATAAACAATAATGCTGTATAAAACGCTACTAGTTTTACGAAGCATGTTTATCTCTTATTTCTTATTATGGACAACTTTGACCTTGAGACCTCTGATGAACCCTAACCCTAACCTAAACTTTACTAGGATAAAGAGCAATGTTTTCCTGTTTTATTTTATCACTCATTGAAAACAAGTAATGAAAACTGATACATTTCGGCAATAGGATTATATTAGAAAACAGCAATTTTGGGGATGTCTGTGTAGGTAAGGAAGGCAATGGGTGTGTGGGTGTGTGCATGTTACTCATTCACAATTTTTCCTGATGCATTTCCTGGTCCATTCCCATTCTGCTGCTGACATTAAAATTTTTTAAAATTCACTTAAATTTCCTCAGTTGGATGAGACAATCTGAGGTCAATTCATCTAATTCTCCTCCAAAAGAAGACTACTCTCTTCATCCTTTGAAGATAATGTCCAAAAAATCCTAAGCCTACCCTCCCGGAGTCCTTAAGTACTGTAAGTGATATATTTTATTCTGTATTTCTTCTTATTGCTGATTTTGAAATTATCTGGTGAAATTTTCTGTATATCAATCACTTAAAAGATAATAATAATCATGTGGGACCAGTTAATGACCAAATTTGCTGTGCAGAGTATTCCCACTCAGTGTTCTAACTGGCCAGCCAACCGTTGGGCTTTTTTCAATGTAATACTTCATTTTCAACTATGATGCAAATAAGACGAGGGCAACTTATCATCTTATTTGCCTTCTCTGTGTTTGCTAAAGATTTTTTTTATAAGAAAAAAAAAGAGAAAGAAGTGACTCCTATTTGATGGCTGAGAAAGAAGGAAAAATATTTTCTTTTCTCTACCTCTTCAGTATCCTATTTATTAAGAAAGATCTGCTCCCTAATTGCTTTTAAAGTGTGCAAACTCAGAAATATCTGTATGTTCAAGGGAGGGAGGAAGAATGAATTAATGGATGAATGAAAGAAGAAAGGAAGGAAAGGAAATCCGTGTATTTATGTGTGGGTGGTACAATATGTGAAAGGGTCTCTGCATACAAAAAAGAAAAATTGGAACAATTTGTGTGAATGATATGTTACAGTTTTGCAAACAAAAAATGGAAAAGCCACACTATAGGACAGAAAAGACTCATCTTGGACACGGTTTACTAGATGATTAGCAAGAAACATTCACTGGCACTGCCATTTTGCTTAACCAAGCTATTGTGCTTGTAATAGCTAATCTGTGTTTCCCTCTTGATGGCAATAGGGTGGGCTATAAGTTTTGTTTGACTTGCAGATATTATATGCAGATATTATATGAAGATATTACACTTTTTTTTAGCAAATGCTGATGACAACCTATGGCAAGTCAGATACACTGGTCTTTTTAGTTCAGAATCATATATCCTGGCTAGTCATGTGTTTTTGGGTTGAAGCCTTTTCCAACTGTATTACGAAAGGGCAAGAATTGAACCCGAGACCTGCATATTAAGCAGATGCTACACCACTGAGCTTTGACCCTTTTGTAAATGAGGTTTTCCCCTGAAGAGCCTTTTGGAACTGCTTGCTGTGAGAAAAGGGTTTTTATTTCAGAGACCCTGGAACAAGAATTGACCAAGCAGATCAGTTCCTCCATTTATCAGTCAGCCTAATAAGACACCTTGACAAAAGGCAAAGAATGAAATTACATTTGGCCTTTGCAGAGAGACAGTAGAGAGGGCACCATGCTATCAGACAACTTGCCATCAAATCCCAGAATTGATATAGATGACAAACAGGCACTGGGGATCAAACTCCAAACTAACAGCATGTGATTCTTCTTGTCCTATATAAGTTTTGCACACCCTTTGAAAAAGACCCGAGAGGCTGTCTTTTTGTTAGCTTCTTATTTGACGGGGCAATATAACAATGATTGAATTAGACTGAACTGCCCTGTCAATCTTTCATCACTAACACATTCTCCTATGTTGTCAACATCTCTCCTTGAGTTCCCAGAAGCTCCTTTGAACTAGCCAAGTTGCAAAATTCACAAAGCAGAATGCCAGCCTCAGGAAATGATATCAGCTCTGTGGATTATCTGCCAGGTCTTTTGCAGACTCAGTTTCCCAAGTAGGTGCCTACTTCTGCTTGGTAGTTCTGAGCAAAGCAATTTGGATTCACCTTGGTGAAAAATGTTGCATGGTGGAGGCAATACTATTTTCCCCATCAGGAAAAGAGGGAGATAATTTGTTTCTACAAGGTATTTCGAATCACCCTGATTTGTAGTTTCAGTAGTTGGAGGAGGTTTTATGTGCACAGGTAATGCTTTTCCATAAACCTTTTCTGGTCATTAGAACTGCTGAAGAAAGCTTAGAAAAGAAAGCAAAGAAGTGGTTATTCTTTGCTTTTGAAAATCAGAGATTGTATTATTTAGTGAAGCGGTTTCTTCAAGGCTCTGTCCAAGAAAAACATCTCTTCAAAGATCTCAGTAACCTTATTATTTATAATAACTTGTGGGATTCTAGGTCTGGTTATTCTTTTACTAAACCTGCTTTCCTTAATCAGCTACATTTGAGTTATGTTGGAGCTGCAGTCCCATGACATCTAGAGACAACCAATTGGAAAAGCCAGTCTTTATGTGCCACAGGACTCTTAAGGTCACCCTTAATTGTTTCTGAGAACACACCAAGGGGGATCAGTGGAAACAGCTTTATGTAATAATAGGAATAAATGATCATTGGATTTCTCTAGGGAGTCATAGAGATGACTTTGGAGAAAATATTCAAAAGCCATTGCAAAAAGAAAAGTGCAGAAACATGTGATAGGGCGTGTCATTTAATGGGGTGAAAATTAATTTTTGCAATTTTTTTCAGTGAGGGGTTCTAAAAATATGTGTTTTTATACCAAGAATTCAAATCTGCTTAGTTTTGCAACTGCACAACGTTTAGCTTCGTATGGTAAATCCACGTCTGATCATATACCCCACATCTACTGTTAACTTTATCTTCTCAAAATTACACTTTGTGCTACAAAAATTAAAGTTATTTTCTGCATGAATCTTATCTAGGTAAGCAAAAAATAAGCCATGCAATCATAAACTAACACCAGAAAGCAATTATCTGAGTTACAAAAATGTTTAAGCGAGTTTCATCAAGTCTTGTTTTGATTTGTTCTTCGACATCAGCTGCCGACTTGCTTCTTGGCTTCTGATATAACCCTCACGTTTATACACTCTGCTTGCTGCCTCTGTGACCTGTTTTACACCTCTATCTATTGACTGGGCATGACAGGGCCACTGTGGTACTAGCATTATTCTGCTGTAGTCAATTTGCATGTCAAAGGTGGCTCATATACACCTTCAGACTAGTCAATCTAGCTCCAGCAGACTGGATGCTCTGGCTTGACCTCTACCCAGTGCATGGCACCACCTTCACAGCCAGTATTAACATTTGTAGAATCTCCTCCAATGGCCTTCAAGCTTTTGTCAATGCCTTTCTTCTTCATGAAATACACCAGATTATCTGCAATCAGGTTTTCCTGTTTTTGAATCTTTCTCTGTAGTGAAATGATAAAGATATCTGAACAAGGAGAGATTCAACCTGGAAATAAGGAGAAATTTTCTGACAGTGAGAACAATTGATCCAATGGAACAGCTTGCCTTCAGAAGTTGTGGGAGCCTCATCACTGGAAGCTTTCAAGAAGAGACTGGACTGCCATCTGTCTGAAATGGTGTAGGGTCTGCTGGGGTGGGGGTTGGACTAGATGACCTACAAGGTCCCTTCCAATTCTGTTAATTTGTATCTGTATCTGTATCTATCTGTATATTCCACCCAGCTCACTGAACACAGAATAATGTTCTTCTTTGATGGTACTGGGGAATTATTGGTCTGAATTGTTTGCTGGGGAATTGCTGGTCTGAAAAGTTATGATATATATGTAGTTATTTACCAAGCACATCTAAATTATATTAAAGTCACCAAAATATCTTTACAATCCCCAAGGCATGTCACAACTTTTGAGCAACCCTAATGTTTGGAAATTGAAAGTTGAAAAATTTGACACGCCCTAGAAATGAAACAAACAAAAGGTTAAAAAGTCATGATATTTATGTAGTTAATATTAAAGTAACCAAAAATCTTTACAATCCCTAAGGCATGTTACAACTTTTGAGCACCCCTAATGTTTGGAAATCGAAAGTTGAAAAAATGTGACACACCCTAGTGGGACAAAGTGGTAATAAAAATATAGGACGAACCATTGTTGAATATAGAGACAAAGACCGAGATCAAAGAACAAAACAAGATTTAAATATACACTAGCAGCAATATTTTGTTGCCCCAAGGAGATCTAGCAGCTAGATTAAATTGTTGGATTCATTCTGAAGCCAGTAAATACTTACTCTCTTCCCCTAACTCTAATAACAGAGTTCAGGGAAGCAAAAGAACTATTGAGTAGGGAATACAGCAACAAAAAGATTATCCTAAAATTATCTTCAATAGTTTGTGCTTCAGCACAGTTTTGCTATTTTGTATTTTGTTAATTTGCATTGAAGGTTAATGTGGAGACAGCTGTAGAACTTTAGCAATACAGTTGACTTTACACAATAGCATCCCCATGCTTTCTTGTCTTGTTGATGGGCTTCTTTTTTCCTCACAGATAAGCCTCAAGGACATATGATACACTGTGAGTTGGTTCCTGGTTTTCTGTCTAGACCAGAGGTCCTCAAATTTAGCAACTTTAAGACTTGTGGACTTCAACTCCCAGAATTCTCCAGCCAGCTATGCTGGCTGGAGAATTCTGTGAGTTGAAGTCCACAAGTCTTAAAGTTGCCAAGTTTGAAGACCTCTGGTCTAGACATACTACTTCCTCATTAGTGGGGCATTAAGAGTGATCTTGATTTGCTTGGAGAAGGAAAATGGGACTACTCAGAACAGGCCACTCTTTAATAATACAAGTATGTATCTGGATAGTGATTTGTGGGGTACCATCTGTATTCTCTAGCTTTGTTTGTCATCAAAATACCAGGACCAGCAATACAGTTATTTCTTTGTAATGAAATCTTATTTAATTCCAAGGCGGCTTTAGGAGGAAGGGGTAGAAGATGATATTTCACAGAGGGGTAGAAAGATATTTCACAGAGAAACTGCCACCTATTGAATTTCTTCCTGAGGCAGCAGCCCACACTTCTCAATAGCTCTTTATACTTTTCTGATCCTCACGGCTTGTTGGAATAACAGCATGGCAGTGAGAAAAGCAAAACTCCAGTTTTTGTTGATAACTAACCTTAATTACAATTCTGTCATTAGACCATCATATCCTTTATTAACGAAATAATACAGTCCATCTGTCTTAGTGGGAAAGACAATGACTCCTTTCATTTAGGCTGACTGGCAAAAAAAAAAAAACATGTTTGCAAACATGGAATGGGACTTTTTTCCTTTTTTGCTTCATTTCCAATAGCAGCTTATCTTAATGCAGCAAAAAGGAGGCAAAGAGGGTCAAGTTTATAAATGGCTGGAAAGTTAGTTTCCATAGCTGCCAGCAATTACTGTGCAGACTCAGACATGGGGCGATTACGGTCCAAGGCTGTTATTCTGTGCATCAGTGAGACACAGTAACAAATGACAAATTTAATTCATCACTGCAGCAAGTTGGTTTCAGCTCATTCTGAGCACAGGGCTTATGTATCAGAAATAAGTGTCTTTGGTCAGATTTTTCCACCTATAATATTCACCTCATTTTGTCTGCACACTTTGATGGTTTTAGCAAATAGGTGTGCACTCAACTTAGAGAAGACCGAATGGCATCACATTTGCTGGCTCATTCACAATCCCCATGTGTTGATTGCGGCTTGTCAACTGAATCTATGTGCATTCAA
Organism: Thermophis baileyi; assembly: GCA_003457575.1. Taxonomy (NCBI): domain Eukaryota; kingdom Metazoa; phylum Chordata; class Lepidosauria; order Squamata; family Dipsadidae; genus Thermophis; species Thermophis baileyi. Next base: position 1,258,215 of record QLTV01004237.1, on the reverse strand, counting down.
GATGGATGCATACATGTCATATCTAGGAAAATGAATCGGTTGAGTGTTCATGGTCAACAGATACATCCACAGTGGTAGTGGGACTTCTCAGTGTGGTCTGGCTTCCTTTTGATTGACTAACTATTGATGTGAGCATAAAACCCTTTCATTACATGGCTTTTCAAGTCTAATACTATATTTGGCTTTTCAGAGACATAAAGTGTATAGGACTAGGAGAAAAAAGTGGCAAGGACAAAACACCGTACATTTCAATTCAATTCAGTGTAATTTATATGATTACCCTCTTTCTGAATAACTTTCTCCTTCAACATACTAAAATGCATAATTTAATGGAAATGTTTAAAATTCTCTGGAATCCAATCCAAAACCTTTGGATGAGACATATACTGTACATCTCTGGTGCCATATCCCTGGTGTATCTTTGGGCCAGTATGCTAGCTGGGGAATTCTGGGAGTCGAAGTTCACACATCTTAAAGTTGTTGCAGTTTAGAAACACTGCTCTGGATGGTTCATTTAGAAGTATAGCCTGCACAGTTCTCCATCCTTCCCTACACAGAAAAGTATTTAACCCAGGTGTATGGATTTTATGCTGTGGTAGAGACAAAAGAATCCCATGCACATCTTCAGCCATTTGGGATTCTCTTTCCCTTCATCCCAGGGGTGTCATTCAAATTTCCCCCCGGTTCTGTGGGTGTGGCTTGGTGGGCGTGACTTGGTGGGGGTCATGTGACTGAGCGGGTGTGGCCAACTTGACGTCACTCACAGCAAGGTGGGGTGGCACCATCCCACCAAGCCATGCCCACAGAACCGACAGAAAAGTTCGGCCAAGTCTTCTAGTGTTCAACCTGGCTACTTCTCTCCTCCTTCTCATGTTTGCTCTGTGTGTATGAGCCAGAGAAGGAGGAGAGAAGGAGTGAGTGGGAGGGGAGGGGTGGGGCGGGGCCAGTCAGTGGTGCGATTTACCAGTTCTCCGAACTGCGCATAATCACCGCCACCGGTTCTATAGAACCTGTCCAAACCTGCTGAATTTCACCCCTGCTTCATCCCCCTTTTCCTTTTCCTGGGGATGCAAAGACATTAAAAGTAGGTAGGCATAAGAGAGAAACATCTGGCCTTCTCACCCTGTGTGTGCATGTTCAAAATACACTGTAAGCTTAGTCACGTCCCTTATGATATGGAGGGCCAGCTTGCTTTGCATGTGGGCAGAGACAAAACTCCCCCCAGATTTCCACACATCGCCTGCCATTAATATAGTTGTCAGCTGCTTTATTTATAACATTATCAGCCCATATTGCAGAGCCATTCATTACTATTAGCACTCAATTAATAACAGATTACCATCTGTGCCTCTGCAGCTTGGTATTGCTATTTAAACCACAGTAAAGGTTACCCAATTAAGCAATGTATAGTGATTAATATTCCTACCAGTGGGACTTTACTAGGGCGTCCCAAACTACCTTCACACCATCTGTGCATTGATGAAGTGAGAGAGTGAATCAGTAATGCTTTGGTGGGAAGAAAGATAATAGGAAGATTGAAAAGCAGAATATGAAATAGAACAGTAGAACTTTACAGCACCAGTGCTGTGATTTCAAGCAGGGATTTAGTACGGATTTGTCTCTAGGCACCAACTGCACCTATGAACAAGATTTTGAAGGGTTGTAGCAAAAGGCTAAGACTACAATTAATGAACGTACACTACTGGGTCACAGTATGATGTAGAAGGTAATCAAAGAATAACATTTACCCTGTAGCTGGGATATACAGAAATGATCACACAAGTAGATGTATTTCATTTACTTGATCAAACAATATCAGTGTTTTACTATATTGTATCCCCTCCTGCCTCAGAAATGGGATAAAATATAAATACATGGATCTCTATCAGTATCATTTTCCACCACAACTGCCACTTCTCATTTATTTTTCAATTTCAAAATATAGATCTTAATAATCTATTTCATTGATTAAAAAATAATATAGAAAACTGAAGGCCATTTGTTAAAGTTTCACAACTCGCCGCCAAAATCTGCAAAAAACCATAATTAGGGTCATATGAATTGAGTCCATTTTGAAACCTTGGCTCTTGTTCCTTTTTTGCCCACCAGTGAGTTTTGCACATCATTTGATTACATCTGCTTATTTAGACCGTCTTTGCCTGCTTTCCTCCCCAAATGGGTTACGGTTAGTGTAATTGACAGTTATCTCTGAATTTGTGTGTGTGTGTGTGTGTGTGTGTGTGTGTGTGTGTGTGCTGTAATCACAACAAAGATAAAAGTCAATTATATACCCATGATGGACAAAATAATAGATAATAAATTTTAATATTAGAGGAAGGCAAAATAGGAATAAGAGTCAAACCTTTTTGGTCATTGGATGAAGTACTATACCAGGGTGTCAAACTGGTGGCCCATGGACTGGATGCGTCACGCACAGGCCACGCCCACCCCAGCTCCGCAAAGGGAAAAAACATCACAAAATGTCATGTGATGGCAATGTGACACCGCGAGTTGATACCCATGTGCTATAACATAACACAAAAGGGGGAAAGTCTTTTCTTTAACCATTCAATCCATTGTTTCATGGAATGTTCATAAACATTCTGATAAGCTTTTTAACAGCAAAGATTATTAACACTTTTTTAACTGAGAGATTTTAGAAGGCAATTGCTAGATTATTTTAAAATGTAATGTGAAAGGGAGAATTGCATCAAGCTGGGCAAGTAAATGGCAGGTGACTGGCAGGAAATACAGAGATAAAATTATAAACCAAACCCACGACTGTGATTTTTCAGGAATCTTCGTTTTCAGTGAGTTCCCAATTGGTGTACTGAATTAGATGAACAACAATAGATTTTTTTTTTTTAAAAAAGTGGTCTCCAGATTTTTCTGTCCACCTATGTCAGCAATGTTATATAAACATGTGCACTTGCATTTATAAGCCATGAAAAATTACTGGCTTAGATAAGTATTTCAACAGAGAGTTTGAGCTGTTGGTCAGTTTAAAAGTATAAATAAACAAATATCTACAAAATTGATTTTAAATGGACAAACAAATAAAGCCACATGGAAGCAATCATTCATAAATAGCATTAAAAAAATGGCTTGGTTAACCCCTGGCCTAGCCTGTTAATTTTCAGAATCCTACTTTAAATATTATAAAAAAGTAAAGGGAGAAATATTATTACTATAGATGGGAAGAAAAGAATGGCTAAGGTGAGCAAAAGAAACTTTGTTACCTAGGAAAATGGTGGATTTTAAGGACAAGATTGATAGCCACAAAAAATAATAATAATAATAATCAGAAAATAGATATATCTTTTTCTCTTTCAAGGAGAGAACAAAAAGAACTTTACTTCTGAATTGTTAATTGAAAGTTAGGAAGCTGTGTTGTATTCATGTTTGTCTACAAAACTCAGTTTAAGATGCCCATCAAAACGAGGCGAAGCTGCATCGGCCTATTTCATGCACACTTCCCTTCCCCAAACAAAACTCCCTAATCAGGTAGCAAAGCTGCAAAAAGAACAAACCTCTTATTAGGTTAGAGAAAGATTAAAAGCAGATAATTTACCTGAGTCACTAGGAATCAGTTCCTCAGAGACTTTATATTTCGTGCTTGACTAACACAATCATTTGTCTCAAAGCTAGAAATTCACCCAGGGGATTTGCTTTTTGCCAAACATCCAAAAGGATGAACAGTGGGCTGGCAGCTGAAATCATGACACGCACAGAACTGAATTTTGGACCCGGCATATGCTTTAAAGGATAAAGCATTATTAAGTCAGGATATTTCTGAGTTAAAAGTAAAGTCTCTTTTGAATTTGACTCCTGGTGACTTCATACAGAATAACAGAGTTGGAAGAGACCTTGGAGTTGGAAGGGACCTAGCTCAAGCAAGAGACCCTATACCATTTCAGACAAGTGACTGTCCAGTCTTCTTAAAAGCCTCCAGTGATGGAGCACCCACAACTTCTGAAGGCAAGCTGTTCCACTGGTTAATTGTTCTCATCATTAGGAAATTTCTCCTTAGTTCTAGGTTGCTCCTCTCCTTGATTAGTTTCCATCCATTGTTTCTTGTCTTGTCTTCTAGTGCTTTGGAAAATAGGTTGACCCCCTCTTCTTTGTGGCAGCCTCTCAAATATTGGAACACTGCTATCATGTCACCCCAAGTCCTTCTTTTCACTAGACTAGCCATGCCCAGTTCCTTCATATATTTTAGTCTCCAGTCCCCTAATCATCCTGGTTGCTCTCCTCTGCACTTTTTCTAAAGTCTCAACATCTTTTTTATAATGTGGTAATCAAAACTGAATGCAGTATTTCAAGTGTGGTCTTACTAGGGCTTTATAAAGCAGTACTAATACTTCACATGATCTTGATTCTATCCCTCTGAGAACCTAGGATTGTATCAGCTTTTTGGGATGCTGCAAACACTGTTGGCTCATATTTAAGTGATTGTTCATTAGGACTCCAAGATCCCTCTCACAGTTACTGCTATTGAGCCAAATTTCACCTTATCTGTACCTGTACATTTGGTTTTTCTTGTTTAATGTAAAAACCTTATTTTTCTCTACATTGCAGTTCATTTTGTTATATAGGGCCCAGTGTTCAAGTCTGTCCAGATCTATCTGGATTTTGAGCTTGTCTTCTGAGCTTATCTGCTGGGGACACTTACCCAGCTTAGTGTTGTCTGCAAATTTGATGAGTTCCCCTTCTATTCCCTTATCTAAATTGTTTATGAAGATATTGAAGAGTACTGGACCTAAAGCAGAACCTTGGGTACCCCATTGCTTACTTCCCTCCTTTCTTGGTAACATTATATAAGCAATTTCTCATTGCTTTATTCTGAGATATTTTACAAATTCCTATTATAGGTTTCAACTATGGCATCCCCTGGAAATCTTTCATCCAAGTTCTGATAAGACCCAACTCTGCTTAGCTTCTAAACCTGCTGACACCTGTGGTGTCAACTTTATCAACTCAGTGAAACAAGGCAAGGAAAGAAGCAGAAGTCTTTGACTCTGGAAACAGGTGTTAAAAATTTCTGTAAGAATATGTTCTGTGATAAATTTATTTTTATTCTATTTAAGGATTATACATAGACCATAATTTGCATTTGGGTTAGTCTTGATCCAAATCAAATACAGTTTACTCAAAACAGCAAGTATGGATCAAGGCAACAAGGAAAATCACAGAAATGATAACTAGTATCTTGATTTAAGAAAAGCTACAATGTCTTCAAAGACCAGAAAAGACTTGGTGAAGGAAGAATTGTCCTTTGAATAGAACAGAATGAATAGAAGAATAGATACATCCATATCAGTGAGAAGAGACTAGTATATAAAATGAGAGCAAACCCCATTGCTCACTAGCACTGATGATGTTACCTAGTGTGGTAATGAAATGTCCGTAAGAAAACAACTAAGATCAGAGACCACCAAGGACCGCACAGAAAAGAAACTTATTGGAATCTGTATGCTGCTTGATTCTCTTTACAGATGGCAGACAACTAAAAGGATCATTGTGATCAGAAGGATAATTAAATGTTACCTTGGTAATACTTCAAGGTGAGGCTATTTGTATGTCATATGCTTGGGATTGCTCAGATCAGACATTTTCTTTATACATCTTACTGTCAGATTGGAATTTTGGAAACTTTAGATAACATTTCAAGAGAAACATTTTTTAAAAATCCAGGTTTCAACTGTCATTATCTATGCATGTAAATGTATGTATAATATTTATGCATGCATGCCAGGTGTGTGTGCGTGTATTACCTATCTCTCTCCCTTTGTTTGCCAACAGCAGAACTATGTACGCTTAAGAAAGAATGTAAAATTATAATATATAGTATCCCCACATCAATCAAATTAGCAGCTTCTTTTCTGTTGTTTTTTTCCTCTTCCAAGTAAACGCTTGATTTTCTTATTTTCAACATCTTTGGTACTACCAAGTACTTTCTGCAGTAAATAAAAAGGTCCCAGAGTGCTTTCCCCACTTCACTGTGATTCTTCTGGTTAAAAACTACAGGTCAACTCTTCAACTTACAACCACAACTGAGCTCAAAATTTCCATTACTAACCAAGACAGCTGTTAAGTGAGTTTTGCCCCATTTTACAACTTTTCTTGCCACAGTTGCTAAGTGAATTATTGCATCGGTTAAGTTAGTAACACAGTTGTTAAGTGAATCTGGCTTCCTTATTGACGTTACTTGTCAGAAGGTTGCAAAAGGGGATCACATGACCCCGGGACACTGCAACCATCATAAATATATACCAAATGTCAGTCATCCAGGTCAGTGGTGAAATTCAAATTTTTTTACTACCGGTTCTGTGGGCATGGCTTGGTGGGTGTGGCGTGGCTTGGTGGGTGTGGTGTGGCTTGGTGGGCGTGGCTTGGTGGGCGTGGCAGGGGAAGGATACTGCAAAATCCCCATTCCCTCCCCACTCCTGGGGGAAGGATATTGCAAAATCTTCATTCCCTCCCTACTCCTGGGGCCAGCCAGAGGTGGTATTTGCCAGTTCTCCGAACTACTCAAAATTTCTGCTACCGGTTCTCCGAACTACTCAAAATTTCCACTACCGGTTCTCCAGAACCTGTCAGAACCTGCTGGATTTCACCCCTGATCCAGGTCATGGTTATCCCAAAGGTGCTTTTTCAAGAGGCAACTAGACTTTCTGGTTTTCCTTTGAAGACGTTTCGCTTCTCATCCAAGAAGCTTCTTCAGCTGTTTGCCAGTTTCCAAGATCTGAATTTTGATCACGTGACTATGGAGATTCTGCAACAGTTGCAACTGTGAAAAACAGTCATAAGTCACTTTTTCCCCAGTGCTGTTGTACCTTTGAATGGTCACTAAACAAATGGTTTTAAGTTGAGGACCACCTGTATTTATTTTTGGCAATCTTTCTAATAAACCTAATAAAAGAACACAAAACTATAATACACGTATCTATAAGCAATAATGAAACGATAAAACAAAATAATGGTTAGGGTAAAAACACTATCATCCATTTGCAGCTCCGGTACATCATCACCTAAAGGATTGGGAAAAGAGCCAGGCCTTGATAGCTTTTCTAAAGCCCAATAAGGTCAAGGACACTGTATGTCAGAGGAAAGGTTGTTCCATAAGATAAGGGCTACCACTGCAAAGGTGCATCACTGAGTCCCATAAAATGGCATTGTTTCAATGAAGTTAACCTGAATGCACTCTCCCTATAGGAGCATGTGGGGCAGGCGGATACCCTGGAGCGAAGATGATTCTCAAGTAAGCTAACACCATAATGGTGCTCAGTTTCAGAATCTTGCAAATGCAGGGTTAAATGGACGTAGATTAGGATCTGGATATATATAGTGCTATAGTGAGCCCTGGTGTCACAGTGGTTAGAATGCAGTATTGCAGGCAAACTATGCCCAAAGCCTGGAGTTGAATCCTGACAGGGCTTGAGGTTGACTCAGACTTCCATCTTTCCGAGGTCAGTAAAATAAGAACCCAGATTGCTGGGGGCAATATGCTGACATTATAAAACTGCTCAGAATAGTCCGGTAAATACCACTATGGAGTGGTATATAAGTCTAAGTGCTATTGCTATATACCTTTCTACTGCTATTCTACTACTATAAGTACGGTAGTAGTAGAAGAATGTCAAGTTATTTACAAACCAAAATGTCCAATTAGTATTGTCCTCATTGCCCTCTGAGTTCTGAAATTAGTGTTGCTGTGAAGTCAGTGTTAATCTCTTTTTGCCCCTCTTCAGATCTGTTTCCTACTTTATCTGAACATGATTGGATCAACCTTTCTTCACAGAAACACAAGAAAAGAATTTGCTAAGGTTTTGTTTTTATCCTATTCCTTTCTGCTACAGTCCATCAATTTGTCTATTGCAAACACAGTTTAAGCTTTTTGGAAGGGTGATCAAAAGAGCGTCTAAGCATATCGGTATTGGGCAGACATTGGTGAGAACTTATAGAACCATAACGAAAAAATGTCACAGACAGATTGTCCTTGAGGAAGGGTAAAGCCTTGCAAAATGGCCTGTGTTTGAATGATTGCAAGAATAGAGTGGTTTTGGAAGAAAAATCAGATTTTCTGCAGCCGTGAGGGGAAAAGATATAGATAACATAGGTATAGATGAGAGAACCAATGGGGTATAGTGGTTATGGTGCTGGACTAGGGCTAGAGGGCCACCCAGTCAGCCTCTCTGAGCACTAAACCAAGAAGGTGAAAAACATTCATCTAGAAACTTGGATTGGACAAGCTTGATAAATTACAGTCCATAACTTTCAATGAAGAAACCCTGATCCTACAGTGGATTTATCTGGGATGATAATTATGTGTATGAATCCCACTTATTGCAACTTCACGAGAACAATTGGAACATCAATAATAGCTATGTCGAGAAAAACCAATTTACCAGGTCTCGAAGAGCCCTTTGGCAGAAGCTTTTGGCCCCCAGGGGTTTAGCAACTTCTCATATTGCTCACATGAGAATGGTCAAATCTTGGTGTGGGACAAAGCTAATTGGAAGCACATATTGAAACCAGAAGCTCATTTCACCATTAGCTGCAGTTACTTCATTAGGCCACAAAAAGAACAAATGTGATTTTGCTCAATTAATACACAGTAATTGCTCTGCGTTTAAAGGCCAACCCATATTGCATATTTTCATTCTGGAAGCGAATGACACAGGGAATGCAGAGTAGGTTAGAAAAGTACATATTGCAGTGTGACTATGAAACTGGAGAAGTTATTTTCTCACAACTATCTGGAAAAGCCATTGGCTCTAAGGGCAGCATTCAGGGCCATCTGAACATTACTGTCCTGTTTGTGAATGTGTGTGTATATGTATGTGCTTTTTTCTGTCATGTGTGTGTATATGTATGTGCTTTTTTCTTCCTTTTGAATTTTACCTGTTACTGTGATAAGTGCATAATCCAGATAAGGTCCATATTTGATCCCCTTCACTACACTGCAGTACATCATATTTTAGGACTGCAAAATTGAGGGATGAGCAGAGGTGGGTTCCTGCCGGTTCGGACCAGTTCTTTAGAACCGGTAGCAGGAATTTCCCCCCGCTCGCCGAACTGGCAGTGATGGCCGGCTGGACACGCCCCTGAACCGGCTCTCTTGGCGGCGCCATAGGCGCCGCCATCTTGTTTTTTGTTTCTGCGCATGTGCAGAAGCTGTTTTTTGCTTCTGCACATGCGCAGAAGCTGGATTTTCAGCACTGTGCATGTGCGCAACGCGCGCGCGCCACACGGCGCGAGAGGAAGCAAACCGGTAGCGAGGTAAGTTAGAACCCACCCCTGGGGATGAGGGTAGCGGAGACCTGATATTGCCTCCAGACTGCCAAGCCAATCCTAGTATTATAAAGGCCACATCTTTGTTGTAGGAATCTTATCAGCTAAAGTCAAGTTAAGAAAGCAACAGCGAGAAAAGAAGGGAATGAAAGATGGGTATAAACAGGAAATCAGTATGCAATTAATTTCATTACAGAAGTTTAGGCTCGGTTGTAGGGTAGATAAAAGTATGCCACAATGAATTTCTCTATAATCAGTTGTAGTATATTGAGTCAGAAGGACCCATGCAGGGTTCCTGGAACGACCACATTAATAAAAGCTGGTCTTATTAATAAACTGTCACCTAGTTTGCATTTCAGAAATTTGTTTTAACTCCCATCTGTTTCTGTCTACTGCAGAAAAATACTAGAGCAGAAAATAGCTCTGTCAATTGTTTGCTGAAGAATAAAACAGATTTTTGAGGTTCCTCCAACCTGAAATAGGTTAAGATTGTTTGTGCTAGCCAGGTTCAACACACCTGGAGATCAACAGACTTGGGAAGGGTAGGTCATGGCAAAGATGCCATGGAACACTGTAGGTTTTGAAGAAGGATTTCATGAAAGCAAAGGAGAGGCCAATTACAAGCCTAACAGATAAGAAAGGAAAAAGTGTGATATCTTTTGAAAGATCAGGCGAGTTAACAAATGCCTGAGGGCAGTGGAGGTAATGATTATGGACAGGATGCTTCTGGATTAAAGAATAGACAGGAAGTTAATATTTGGAATTTAAAAAGTATTCCACAAATAAAGATAAAAATGTTGATCCTCCCTACTAATAAGCAAGTGAAGACAAATGCACTGCTTATTCTGTAGCATCTATTGTTCCAATTGCAGAGACAAGTACAGATAATAATAATAATAATAATAATAATAATAATAATAATAATAATAATAATAATAATAATAATAATAATAATAATAATAATAATAATAATAATGCTCCATGATAATATCTGTCTTTTTGTGATACTAAATTATAAGGAAGGAAATAGAATCTGTAGCTGCAGCCTAAAATTATTATTATTATTTATTAAATTTGTATGCCGCCCAACTCCCAAGGGACTCTGGGTGGCTCACAACAATATAAAAAACTATTAAAAGAAAACATAATAAAAACATTTAAAAACAGTTAAAAACTCATACACACAGTTTCATGGCTGGATCTCGCCAATTACAGAGGCGAGATCAATGGCCCCAAGCCTGCCGGAAGAGCCAGGTCTTCACCGCTTTCCGGAAGGCCAGCAGGGTGGGGGTGTCCGGCTCTCAGGAGGTAACTGGTTCCAGAGGGCCGGGGCAGCCACAGAGAAGGCCCTCCCCCGCGGGCCCGCCAGCCGGCACTGTTTAGCCTACGGGACCCGAAGGAGACCAACCCTGTGGGATCTTACCGGTCGCTGGGGGCTATGTGGCAGAAGGCGGTCTCGAAGATAACCTGGCCCTGAGCCATATAGGGCTTTAAAGGTAATCNCTCTTCAAGGGTAGCCCCATGTAGAGCGCGTTGCAATAATCTAACCGTGAGGTGACAAGGGCATGAGTGACTGTGAGGAGAGCCTCTTGATCCAAGTAGGGGCGCAATTGGTGCATCAGGCGAACCTGTGCAAAGGTCCCCCTAGCCTTTTGGCAGAGGCAAGTTTCCATGTAGAAAATCATTAGATAATTTATTTATTTATTTAAGAAAAATGTATATTGTTGCAGCTTTCTTAACATAGCAGAGATGGGATGATTGGTACAATGAGCTCATTGGTACAATGAGCTCAGATAGCCTTTGTTTAGCAGTTGCCTCATTTAGCAATAATTTGCAGTTACAATAGTGATGTAAAGTACGGTAAGTTTACAACTAATCCTCACATTTATGATCTTTTCAGTTCTGTAAAGCTAAGGAAAGCTGCAGTACAATCATAAGCACGGCAGGGTTTCACTTAGCCATTACTTCACTTTATGTGATGCAATGTTCAACTGAAAAAATAGTGTGTGTGTGTGTGTGTGTGTGTGTGTGTGTGTGTGTGTGTTGGCAGTAGCTCCATGGCTTCCTAGGGAAGAGGCAGTACATTCCAGAGGGGATTTAAGACAAGAGACTGCACAATCCTGAACTGGATAGGGGATAGAGGAAAAGATTCAGGGCAGCTATATACCCCCTAGAATCTCCCAGGGCATACCTGTATATATTAGGTTAGAATTTTATAGCTTTAGTCTGGCAAGATTCTGTCTATTAGGAGTAAGCAAATAAATAACTGGATTTGATTGAATCTCGTTGTATCATCTTTGATCTTAGGCCTACCACAATGACCGAATTGCCGGTCCCAATTGTGGTTGCTAAATGAGGACTATCTGCATTGACATGATGGCTGGCCAATACCACCTCAAGTTCTGCCTGTCAGAATGCCTGGGGAATGCTGCTCTGCTTTTTGTGTCTCCCACCTTGCTAATAGAATTGAATTAGTCAGATTCACTTGGAGACAGACAGAGACATTTTTTCATTAGCTGAGTGGTCTGAGATAGTGTGCATTCTATTAGAGGATTGCACGTACTTGTACTCATACAATCATTGTGTTACAAGGAGGGATTTAGGCTACAGAATTCAATCCTCTGTTTAGCGCAGGAATCCAGATTAAAGCTCCTCAGGCAGATGGCTACCTGGCCTTTACTTGAACCCATCTTTAGGTTAAGAGAGCTCACCATTACTGTGATAATAATCAGAACAGGTTGAGAGTGGAGCAAATTAAGATTTTTTCTCTAATTTTCAATTGGTATCTGTCTCCCTGTAACTTGAATTCATTATTGGATGTCCTGCACTGAGAAACAAGAAAGAACAGGTCTTGACCTTCTTTATGTGATATCCTTTCAGATATTTGGAGAATACTATCTCATTCTCCCTCAGTTACCTTTTCTCAGGGCAAAGAATATCTAGTTCCTTCAATCTCTCTTTATAGCATTTAGTTTCTACTTCTCTGACTATCCTTTTATCTTTCTGTGAAACTATTACAGTTTCTCTGAATCTTCCTCATGGTGTGGTGTCCAATAATAAGCACAGTACTTGAGGTAAGTTCTGTGGAAAACAATTACTTTTCATGATTTGAAAATCATACTTCTGTTGATACAGCCTAAAGTTTAATTCACTTTATTTTTCAGCCTCATTACTCTACTGGCTCGTATTCCTCTTGCAATCAACTCCTATTCCAAATTCCTTTTCACTTAATTACTAAACCTGGCAACTTCTACCTTATACCTACTCTTTTGTTATTTGTTTCTGAAATGAAGAATCTTGCATAACGGTCTCTGTTAAATTTCAGTCTATGATTTTTCAACACAGTTTTCTAACAAGATTATTTTGAATGCTGTTTCTATCATTTATGGTATTAACTATCTCATCAAATGTAGTTTCATACAGTATGCTAATTTGGTGAGCATTGCCTCCATCTTTTCATCCAAGTCATAAAGCAAGTATTGAAGAGCAGAAAACTCTTTATGGTACCCCATTCAATACTTCTTTTCAATTTGATGAGGAAGCATTGATGGGCATTCCTGATAACTATGATTTATATACAACACAGGATGTTTTATTTCCTATAATATTTATGGAATAATGGTAACAAAAACTTTTCAGATTGTTTGCAAAAGCAGAACATAACACATCATTCTCTGAAAAAGCTAACTTGGCCAATGAATCATATCAACAAACATACACGAAAATCAAATGGTCAGGGAATCATGTATTCCTCAGTGTTGGTAAGACTTGTTTTTAAAATGGAGCAGCCTGGACTTATGCATTGCTTCAGCACAACAGGTTGGAGTATTGCCATTTCCTTTCCCCTGTATCTCTCTCACTTTTTCTTTTTTCAAAGAAGAGAAAGATGAATGCTTCAATTTTTTTATTAAGGTGAAATTATTGAAGAATTCCAGCTGAAATTTAATAGAGTTAATATTTTCAGAAGCTGTGGTGGCACAGTGGTTAGAATGCAGTATTGCAGGCCCACAACCTGGAGTTCGATCCTGATCGGCTTAAGGTTGATTCAGCCTTCCATTCTTACCAAAGTCAGTAAAATGAAGACCCAGATTGTTGGGGGCAATATGCTAATATTGTAAACTGCTAAGGAAGTGCTATAAAGCACTATGGAGCGGTACATAAGCCTAAGTGCTATTGCTATTTCTGAAAATGTCTATGATATTTGGATCCATTTTTTGGTGTGTGGATGTGGGGGGTGGGGAATCTAACCCATTTTTATTTTTCCTATCCTTTGTTGAACATTTTACTAAATCAAACACTGAAGTGCAAATCAAAACCTGTTGCCATCCAATCTCAAATTACAATTTTGAATCAATTCTTGTCATTTTTAAATCTTGAACTTAATAAGATTTTGTCTAATATAAACAGTGATTCTAATAAAAAAAGTAGAGCCCACAAGGCTGAAGTCTGCTCACATCAACCCACATCACATTGTAATCACTCTTTTCCAAAATTAGAATTTGTTGTGCTATTACTTTGATATTTTAGTCACTGCAAAGAATGTGAATTTGTCATACTGGCAATATAAATTTGGGGTGGTGAGAGACTAAAAAAAGAACTATCTTGATGGTGTCTTTTTAATTGTTGAGGTGTCACTGTTATAATGTCCTAGAAGAGAGAGAAGAGATTGTTAGTCTTAAGCCTATAACATGCCTTAGAAGCTTTGCTGTTGATCAAGACACATTGGGGAAATACCAGCTGCTCATTATGAAACGGCATATTTCCACAGGCAGTTCTATTTCCATAACCGTATTTTTCCATTTTTTAAATTATTGATAATGTTCTCAGATGGTCATAGTTTTTAAAAATACATGAAACTGCACTGTTCCACATAAAAAAAATAAGTTGATCACTATTGATGAGCCATAAATCAGTGGGGGACTTTCCTAGTTTCTTCTTATGAAGAAAAAATCATGATAAAGTAGCAGTAGATCATAAGCTACAGCTGTGCATGATTGTGATCTACTAAGCCAAATGCAGTTTACCATTACTTTTTATGCGAGGGAAGCAGTGGAAACAGGAAGTTTATTGAAATCTTTCTGGGCTATTATAAAAGCCAATATACTGTATCTATTATTCATCTACATGCAACTTTCCTGTGAAGCTTTTCTTATAGCCATATTTTGCCCTGTTGAATAGAATAGAATAGAATAGAATAGAATAGAATAGAATAGAATAGAATAGAATAGAATAGAAGAAAAGCTCATGTCCACAGTGCCACACTCTTTGCGGAAACCGCACTGTGTCTCAGGTAATAGACCCTGTTCCAGGTGGTCAGTCAGGCAGTTTAATAGATTAATAGTAGTGCAGACTTAGTAAATAGTTTGACAGTGTTGAGGGAAGTATTTGTTTAGTGGAGTGATGGCATTTGGGAAAAAACTGTTCTTGTGTCTAGTTGTTCTGTGCGCTAAATGCACACAATAGAATAAAATATATTCCATCTTCTCCACCATTCAGTCAGAATATTCAGTTAGAACTGAAGAAACTTCTTGGATGAGACCAGTAGTGGGTGCTAAAATCCGTTATTACCGGCTCGCGCACGCGCAACGCTTCTGCGCATGCACAGAAGCGTCCCGGGTGGGTGGGCGGAGCCTCATGCCGCCACCGCTACCGGTTCTCAGAACCGGGAGCAACCCACCGCTGGATGAGACGTGAAACATTTTCAAGGGAAAAGCCAATAAAGTCTAGTTGCCTTTTAGAAAAGCACTTTTGGAACATCTAGTGATTAGTTATCCACTTCTGCACTGTAATAAGGAGGCAGCTTCCTTCACTTCTAGCAGCAATATAGGTGTAGCCACAACATTGTGTAGAATTAAGATCAGAATAGTACTATTATGTAGGGCTTTGTACATATTGAACTGTCCTTGCTTCACAAATGGAAGCAACCAGTGCAGCTCAAACAGAAAGAGAAGGTTGGAGATTGGTTGATAGTTACTGAAGACTGCTGGGTCTTCAAAGTTTCCACCGGAGGGGGGGGCACACCATGGTCTCTTTCAAGTCAGAAGAATCTTGTCCCCAACAAATCATCCAAAGCAATTCCACAGACATGGAAGGTATTAGTGTAACAAATTGTTGACTTCATGATTCCACTCTTGTGTTCCCTGAAAACGTAAGGACATTTTAAAAATGTTTACAACATAGCATAAGTTTGTACAGAAAAGTTCAATTATATTTCTTCTGGTAGTAGGGAAGTCTTGGGAAACAAGAAGGGATAACAAGAACACAGTCCTCAGATGCTGTTGTGTTGCCAAAACTGCTCAATAATTTGAACATGACTGAAATGCATGTACTGTACTGTATTTACAGTGTTGCCTTTTTAATTTTTTTTTGTCTTTATATATTTTAGCCACTATGTGTCAGAGATTTTAATGCATGTCTGGCTAGTCAGAAGCTTTCTATGGTTATTATGCCTCTTATAGGAGATACAATGAATTCTAATTTAGTGTTTTCTAAGCCTTCCACAATACAGTATCAGAAATCAAGTGTTAAACCCAACTATTAAAGACAATTTTAAAAAAGAGATTCAGTCCACTTCACTGGAAGCCTATACTTTTAATTATTCTTACAGCAGTATTCTTAATCAAACTGTCATTGGCTCTGATTGAATTATTTGGAAGTTTTAACATTTGCTATCTGAACTGCCAAAAGTTTTAACAGGGTTGATTTGTTTCATTATTGCTTCTTTAAATAAAACACTTTGCAGGGGTGTTTATATGCATAGTACTGTTTTGCAGTTAGCCACCAAAGGCACTGAATTTAATTCCAGCCAGGTAAAATCAGGAGTTTCTTGTTGCTCCTTTGTGCTTATTTGGTAGAAGCAATATGTTTTTATGGCTGATGTATTCTTTACCCAGCCTTTCTCAACCTTGGCAATGTTAAGATATTCCCCAGGCAGAATTCTGGGAGTTAAAGTCCACATACCTTAAAGTTGCTAAGGTTGATAAATACTGCTTTAACCAAAACTTCTCCAGCATAGGATAGCAAAATCACAACTTTATAATCTTTCCAGCCCAGTCTTTCTTCTAACTTCTTCAGACTTAACTGGCCTGCTTTTAACAATTATGTATCAGGTAGTGATGTGGCTTTCTCCAAATTGTGCTCGTGGTGAAAAGCTTCACCTGGTTGATTATTGTTTGCCCCATATCTCCTAGGCATAAAGAAAACCTATCTTGGTTAAGGATCAGGTTTTCAAAACACAAGCATGAGAATATCATGACCTTGGTCTTTTTTTCAGAGAGGACTGAGCCAAAAACTGACAACCTGCATCAAATTTCTAATATGGAAGCAAAGCCAAAGAGTATTGTTTGCCTTAGCTAAGAATTAAATGAGCACTGCACTGCCGCATCTATTCAAAGGTGCAGGTCATCATTTTTTGTGTAAAGGACAGTCAATTTATAGTAATTACACATTATTTCAATTGTTCAAGGATTATTATTTTCAAGGATGTCTAATGTGTGTGTATGTATAGTCTATCCATCTATCCATCTATCCAAAGCATGGGAAGGAAAATGAATACAACCAAAAGATAAATATAGGCAAATTAGCAACATAAGTAGATTTTTAAAAGACATAAATCCGGTAAATTTATAACTGTCTGCTGCCCAGAGTGGCCTGACAGTGAGATAGGCAGCATATTAATGAAATAAATAAATAAAAGAATTTCACTATCACAGAAGCCAGTAGAAATTTATTATGAAGAAATGTATGAATTGCATTTTTATTTTTTCCATGGATTTAGTGGAGGGAGGGTTGATAATGTGATCCTGTGGTGCATCTGCTCAAAACCCAGGCTTTCTGGTTGAAGGTGAGTGCTAAAGTGCATTAGGGCATTTATGGCTCATTTTAAATGGTCAAAAGTCAGTCTCCACCTGATCAGCTTGTCACCAAATTCTCCAGCCTTAAGAGATTCTGAAAGTCTTTCTGTGTCTTTCTATGGCTCCTTCTAAATTAGCAAGGGCTAATTCATAATCAAATCTGCTCAACATTTCCTCCTTGACAAATTGAATAGCATCATCTGATGTCCGGCATGTGAGAATAAGTTATTGTAGATATAGCAGTACTAATGTTATAGCACTTTTTCAGCTAAGTTGCAGAATTGCAATTAATGGGAAAAAAATGTGCCTGCTCTGCTATGCATTACAGGAACATGGAAATGAGAAAATATGGGATAAGATGCAGAGCAATATAAGGATTAACTAGAGATTGTAAGCAATCTTCTAAGGACCATCAAAGGAATTATGTCAACTTGTTAGCAACATCTGACTAGATAGTGTCTTTATTATACAAGCCCCCATCATCCAAGTGACATGGTTGAAATAGTATCCTTTTCTTCTCTAGGTGCTTAGGCAGGAGAGCATTGGAATGGCCCCCTTATAGCTGTATTTTCATGTGGGCTGGATTTATCACCTACTGCAATAAAAAATGCAGTAGGTGACAAAATGTATTTTATATTTTATATTCATATCAAATTGCCTCAACAAGTGCCAGCAATGGTGAGCATGTTGAGACTTTCAAGCTAAGAAATGCTGGGCTTTATTAATGTTTTTTTATTTATATTTTATTTATATTTATTTATATTTGTTATTGTTCCTGCTGTGTTTAATTGTTGTGGGCCACCAGAGTCCCATATGTGAAATGGGCAGTTATACAAATGGAATAAAACAAATTCTTGAATGGGAAACTTCCAAAAAATATGAGGACTGCATGGGAATCTGATTCAGCAACATTAAAAAAATTATTCAGAAGATGATAGTGGCAAACCACTTCCACATTGCTGCTAGAAAACCATACACGGACATGTCAAAGTCTTAGAGTGAGTTAAGGTATTTGTTGCTCACTTTAAATGGTCATTCTCCATCTGATCAGGTTGTCACCAAATTCTTCAGCCTTAAAAGATTCTGAAAAATTTTGTGTGTCTTCCTATGTCTTTTTCTAAATTTGCAAGGGCTAATTCATAATCACAGTTGCTCAACACTCCTCACTTGACAAATTGAACAGTCATCATCTGATGTCTAACATGTGCATACTTTATAGTAGATATAGCAGTACTAATGCATTTTTTTCACTTCCAAACTCACTGCTTTTTTTAGAGAACCAGGTTCTGCTTTCCACTATCAATTACTGAATGTAGCAAAATAATTGAGTAATGGATGTCCGTGCATGAAGTAGTTTTCTGATCACAAATATGCACCATCCTGAGCTATGAAGCTGTAAAGACATAGCCACAAAAGGACTCCATCTTTGACAAGCCATTGAGAGATATATCCCATTTTTCTCCCTAAATGGAAAGGGATATACTTTGCAAAAATAGATGCTTGATTGCTGTTTTTTTAAATGTTACTTTTCTTTATCCCTGTAGTTACATATTGCAAAATGTATTGCAAATATAGTTTAATATTTATTTTTACTCTTGCTGTTGTGGGCAACTGCATTTCAAAATATGATATTCACCCAGAAGCACTATGGTAAGGAAAGAGCTTCACATCACTGAAACAACATTGATTTTTTTTTTAAGCCAAGGAGCTAATCTGATCATGATTTAAGCCACTTTTAGTGGCAAAAAGTTGTAATCCTTCACAGTAATGAATTACTGTAGAGATCATGCAGAGCTCCAGGTAAAATAATATCAGTGCTTCCTTAGGTAAAGTGCCCGAACATCAATGCAATCAACTAACCACTAGATGATGCTATTGCCTGAGCACTAAGAACCAGGGATGAGCATAAATTATCCCAACTTAAAGATACAGCAGCATTGTCTCCCAGGTTAACATTCAGTCTGAGTCTCTTACAGCATCAGTTAAAAAAAAAGCATCATAATCTGAATCAGTACTTTTTATCCCAGTCAGGATAATAGTGCAGCATGAGGGATAGTCTATCATTGGAAAATATTTTATTCAAAAGGGCCCCCTCCACTTCCCACAAGGTTATGTTCCAATAATCAAACCTTAACTTGAAGAAATTTATTCCTGTACTGTGTTTAATAAATATGCTTACACCCTCATTTCTGTTATAGAAAACTTCAAAGCAACTTTCAAAGTAATGAACGAAAGGAAAAAAGACAAGACCATTTGGATCTGTCTGATATTAGATCAGACTATCTGTCTTTCTATCCTAGCACAGTCTACCTTGGCTGGTGGTAGCTCTTTAGAGTCTAAGAAGAAAAGCTCCTTGCCTGGAACTTGTCCTTTGGCTTAGCTACACCCTTTGCACTATAACAGAAAATGTCTCTTAATTTCTGATTGAAAGCTGGAGGAAAAGGTTGTTAATAACTGATGGAACTCTTTCTCAGCAACTGGGCAGCTTAAATTTCCATGATGTTTGGGAAACATGTTTCAAGGGTAGATTCTTCTCCATCAAGGTGAAACCTCCGCTCTTATTCTCAGAGAAGGAGAGATCAAACCATTATGTGGCCATTAGAAAGTTCTCCAAGGGACTATAAGATTTCAGTATCAATCATATCAACTCCCATCTGCAGAGGGAAATAGCACAATTCAGATAAAGGTTTTTGAATGGTAAGGTTTCAATTTAAGTTAGAAGCATTATGTACAACAGTGTTACATAGAAGAATAAATAGATGTCCCTAGGAGTATTTGGGTCTACAAATTACTGTTCTTTCATGAATTACCTTTTCTCTCAATGTTGCGGTTTAGGCCAATAAGGTGATTCTATTTTTTGAACCTCTCTTTTTAGGACCATTTAGTCTTTGGCATTAATTTTACAAGAAACCCATACCATGATCAGATAATGGAATTGTGACAATAAAGAGTAGTGAATAATACATTTATCCATAGTTGGACCGGCCATTACAGTAAAAAGGGTGTGGTGGGAAAGTATATCATTTGTGCTTCTAGCAATATAATATCTCAGTTGCTTGCAAGAAAATTATATCTATATAAGGAAATGTTTGAAAATAAAGGAACTATGATTGCAGAGTCTTACTACAGATAGGAATAAGTGTTGTGGGACAGCCAGGGCAAAGATCAAGATAAGAATGACCAAATGTTGCGAGTCCCTTGTGATCCCCTTGTTTTGCCTCCATTCTGGTGGGTAGAGAATAGTGTGGCCCCTACGAATCTGTCAACACATCTTTACATTTGTAGAGCAGAAGTGGGCACCCTGTGACCAGAGGACAGCAAGCAACCCCCAAAAACTTTTGTAGTCCTCAAGAGTCCACTGTCATTACAATTATTAAAAATGGTGGCCACAATATTCTGTTATCCTGGCACAAGAAACATGGTACAATGATATTTAAGTTCAAAAAGCTCTCCCCATCAAAAGATGGTTCATTCTAACAGAATACACAGCATTCAAGAGACCACTAGCAATAATATTAGGACTTATAAATTCAGTACCCTTTTCTCTTTTTAAGATTTATTTATTTCACATTTCTAAACTGTACATCTCTTTCAAAAGATATACTTATGCTTTAGTCTAGCTAATTTTCACTTCTACTTCAGCACATGTAGACAAGATATATGCCTTTGGTTTCTCCTTCTCCCAAACGTTAGACTGTAACCTTCTCAGGGGTTGAAAGTTCTTTTCCATTCTGCACAACACCTTGTACTTTGATATTTTAAATAAATAAATTAAAGGCTTTCCTTGTAGTGGTGCACAAAAAAACAATCTGCACTGCAGTGTATGCAATGAAAAGGGAAGAAGGAAATAAAAGCACCAGTGCAAACATAAAAAGTAAAGAAGTCTGTAAGGTATATTAGAATGATATGGTCACTAGGCCAACTGATAGTTATATAATGCTTCCAACAGCCATAGCTTTTTGCAGGGAAGAGCATGCACAGATAAAAAAATCTCAAGTTCCGTCTTCAAGTTGGGCTTGGGAAAATATTTGTCTGAAATCCTAGAAAATTACTGCTCCTTGAATTCAACTTACATCTATATGAGGATGATGCATGAGTATAAATACAGTTCTAGACTTCTGTATTCTCTTGATATCAGCAATGTTGGAGAGCTTTCTTAGCACCACCTGAACTTCTGGTCCTCTAAGGAAATGCTAGCTTAGCAGTTATAAAGCTCTCTCTAAGTAGTGTAGACTAAACAAGTAGGGTTGAAATTGATAAGAAGGGCTTTGAAGCTGCCCAGCTACAGTTAATGTCTTCCTACTATGACGAAACTTATGACTGTGTATCTTTGAATTGCATTAATTATATTTAAACGCACTTCAGTTAGATCTGAAAATGCAAATGTTATATATTTCTATGTCCTCTTTTATCCTGCCCTTCTTTGGTTTTGATAAGCCTATCAAAGAGGAAGCATATTTTTTGTGCTACTTTTTGTAGGGCAGTAAGGGGCGTGCATAAGCGCACCAGCGTGCCTACCATCCCTGTCCAAATGTTCCCTTTTATTTGTACCCATCTTACGTATTCAAATAATGTTATAGTTACGTATATTATCAAATACGTACTTGACAAAATAAAATAAAATAAAAAAATAAATATTGAATTCACTTTCAAAGAAGAGTAAAACTCAGCTCTTTTTTATTTGGGTAAGTAACTTAGGCTGCAATCCTATATTCATACATAAGAACATAAGAATTGTCCCGATGGATTAGACGAAAAACTCATATCTCTGAGCATTCTGAGTCACATGTAGCCAACCAGAGACATTAAGGAACTTCATATATATGAATGGGAGGGTAGGCTCTCTTCCTCTGTCCCCAGCAGCTGGGCTACACAACTTATGATTCCAAAGGATGTGTATAGTTGGAAATATCATAAATTTGCCAAGTTCCTCTTTAAAATTCTTTACATTACTGATAATACCTACACTTGGTGGTAGAAAATTCCTAGTGAATTCCCTGAAAGCTACACAAATGGAGAAAAACCCATTTTTGTTTAAATTTCCAATATAATTTCATTATTTTATTTATCTGTTTTACTGTGTATCTCTTTATTCCAAAAAAGCATCGATCACTCTAGTATTTTTATAGCAATTGGTGCAGTTCTTCCAAATCATTTTGGTGCCATTTTGGCCCTTTTCTACTGCTACAATAACCCACATACAGTATACCTTGGAGTAGTACCACTGAATTCAGTAGAATTGTTTCTGAATATGCATACGATTTTACTGCTGCTTGCCTAAACCTTCCTTTCCAACCTCTGTTCTCTCAGTCTTTCTCTCTGGGTTGTTTTCATGAAGAGAGCATTGCGCATTGTAACCCACAGTAAACAACAAAGAAGGAATTTAATGAACATGCAGTCTTATCAAAGCAAATCACTTCCATCACTGAAAGGTGCACAGTCCAAATGTCTCCTTTAATCATTGGCTTTTGTCCTTTTATTTATTTGCCACTACACCAAATCAAGCTAAAACACAACACATGTAAAGCTGATTGATTCAACTGGTAAATGTAATGGCCCCTCCCTAGTTCTTGTGTCCCTGTTAAAGGAAGAACACTAGTTGTGAAGCTTCAACTGGCAATCTTCGATCTTATCCTTGCATTATTTTCAGCACTGAAGACTGCCAGGAATGTGAAGGAGTGGTCACAGAAATTGATGGGCCCAATTTGGGGGATTTGTTTTATTGTTGATGGTTCCTCCTTGTGTTTCATGTTTCATGTTTCATATCCAGCAAGGCTCTATAAAGTTTTAAGGTATCATTTTGCTTTAGTTTAGTTAGGGAGAGGCAATGCTTTCAGTTCAAAGGCAAAAGGGTATTTTAGAGCTCACAGAGGCACACATACTGTCTACCACCTATCTACAAGTCCTTCAACTAAAATGTGCCTTTTCTTAGGACTATTGTGCAGTTATAGAGGAAAAGATAGATTTCTTTTAAGGAGTTACAGATAGTTGCTACCTGAGCCATCACACAATACCCATTTTCCCCCCTCTGAAGCAATGCAAAGCCTATCAGTTTTCCACTAGAAATTGTATTGTAAACTTTTGGCAATGTATTTATTTATTTATTTATTTATTTATTAAATTTGTATGCCGCCCAACTCCCAAGGGACTCTAGTATCATCTAATTTCAGAGGCCTGAAGGTTTCACATAATGCACTAGAGGTTGCCTGTTCTGTTTTCTTCTCCAACCTGTTTTCCAGACGTTTGGGACTATATTAGATATTGAATCCAGCCAGCATGAAAAATGGCTAGGGATGATGGGAGTTGTTTGGTCTATATCGTATTCAGTTTGAGCTATTGGTGGAAATGTTTAGGGCAGGGGTCGGCAACCTTAAACACTCAAAGAGCCACTTGGGCCCGTTTCCCACAGAAAACAAAACACTGGGAGCCACAAAACCTGGGTGGGCATGGCCAACTCGATGTCACTCACTCACTCCCACCCAGTCACATGACCCCCCCAGGTCTTTTTTTTGGGCAACAGGTACCTCTCTCTCTCTCTCCCTCCCTCTCTCCCTCTCATCTCTTTCTCCCTCTCTGTCTCTCTCCCTCTCTCTGTATCTTTCTCTCTCATCTCTTTCTTTTTCTCTATCTCCCTCCCTCCCTCTTATCTTTCTCTTTCTCTCATCTGCCTTTCTTTTTCTCTCTATCTCCCTCTCATCCCTCTCTCTCATTTCTCTCTCTCTCTGTCTGTCTCTCTCTCTCTCTTTCTTTCTCTGTCTGTCTGTCTCTCCCCCCTCTCTCTGTATGTGTCTCTCTCTATGTCTGTGAGTGTGTGAGTGTGTGTGTGTCTTGCTCTCTCTCTCGCTCCCTGCCTCTGTGTCTCTTCTCACTCTCGGAAAGGCCTGCAGCCCTGCGTGCTCTGGGGCTTTTCGCCAGCTGTTTTTCTTTCTTCCTTTTGGAAAGCCGGGCTGGCGGAGCAATGAGTGCAACCTGCGGCAGAGGCTTCCCTCCCCCTCTCCCCCTCCTCCTCTCGCGACCCCCTGGCCGGCTGTGGCGGGGCTGGGAGGGTGCGCACCAGGGGTGGGTTCCTCCTGGTTCGGACTGGATCGCCCGAACCGTTAGCGACCCGCTGGTGATGTCATGGATCCAGTTCGGTCGGTGCCGGTCCGTGGGCGCCGCCATCATTTTTTTGGAAGCCGAGTTTCCGGCACTGCGCATGCGTCACCATCTTGTTTTCGGGGGGGGGGGGGTTTTCG
>QLTV01004237.1:1220850-1233820 GCA_003457575.1 Thermophis baileyi | reverse complement strand
AGAGCAAGGAGGAGGTGGGAGAGGGGGGGGCGGAGAGGGGGAGAGGGAGGGAGAGAGAGAGAGAGAGAGAGAGAGAGAGAGAGAGAGAGAGAGAGAGAGAGAGAGAGATGCCAGGGGCGAGTTGGGCAGGGAATGGGCTCCAGGAGGAAGAGGAGACCCAGTCTCCCCCATTGTGAAGCGCACTTTCGCTGCAGGCCATGGAGGGGGTATTGGGTCTTCCCCCCTGCCCCACGCCAAAGGAAAGCCAGCCGGGCTTCTCCTTCCCTTCTCCCTTCCCCCTGCTCCCTGCTCAATCCTACCTCGGGATAGAGGAGCGGGCACTGGAAATGCGTGTTGTGGTGACGTCAGAGCGCGTCTTCTGACCCTCCGGCACTCGCCCACAACTCTCTGCGCTCCTCCAGGCCCGTCTTGCTGAGGGGGGAAGCAGCCCTGACATCTCTGCTCCCCCCCCATGGCCCCAGCCATCGCTGCCCGGGGAAACGAAAGCAAACAGAAATATAGCTCTTGCTGAAAGAGCTGAGATCGGGGAAAGCACAGGAAACTGAAAGCGGCGCGTTCCGCTGCGAGAGCCGGACCACGCCTCTCCGCCGTCCAACTCGCCAATAGGGGCGCTTCTGCTGGGACATCTCCCCCCCGCTGGGCTGTTGTGCTTGGCAGGGCAGGGGAGTGCTTCCCCACACAGCCCCCTTCTTTCTCTTGGCCCCGCTGACAAGGGAGGAGGAAGGCCAGGCTTGGAGGATGGCCCCCACCCCACAAAATCTGCCCCTGCCATTCTCTCCCAGCAGTCTTTGCTGGTGGCAACAGCAAATGTAACAGGTAGAATGCTGTTGCCGTGCAAAGGCAAGTGCAGGGGCGCTTTGCTCCCGCACTAAGGCTCCGACCATGCCACTGCCATGACAGGGTGACAGGGAGGCAGAGGGCCCAAAGAGCCGCATGCGGCTCCGGAGCTGCAGGTTGCCGACCCCTGGTTTAGGGAAGTGAAGAAAATTGACCCTTATGACTATGGAAATTTAGTAACATGATGAATGATGCATGGAATAAAGCCCAATGATAGAAAATAGGATAGCTAGACAACTGTGTTAGAGATGATCATTTTTATTTTTCAAACCTTCTCAGAAATAATGTAAAATATTAAAATGATAGCCATTACTGTTTGTTGTAGAACTACTTTCTGCCATCAGTAAAGCAGAAGTCAGATTGAACTTAAAAAATGAACTCAAACCTATATTTTTTACAATCCAGAGGTAAGGATGTGTCAAGAGACTTTAAGATATATCTAAGGATATATATAAGGAGGTGTAGAGGTTCATTTAATCAGATAATGAATACCAGAAATACAAGAAGGGTATAAAAAGGCTGTAAAGAATGAATGACAATTTCAGAGAGAAGTTAACTGAGAAAGCCAGTGCTTAGATTTAGCCTGAAAGAAGTTCTGGAAACAGGAAGATTTGGTATATTCTGTAGAGTGGAAGGAAATAATGGTAGACTGGTGAGAAACAAGAATAAAGTAGGAAGGCAACAAGAAAAAATAGCTGACACAAATACAGTAAGTTCATTATGAAACTATGAAGGCATAAGAGAATGTCAAATGTTCTGACCAAATGTTCTGGACCAGCATCAGTTCCAGACAGCATGATCTATAGCCAAGGAAGAAGGGAGTTGTAAGTCCAGTCTTGAAGAATCCAAGTTGACAAAGGCTGATCTGGGATATACCATAACTAATTAGAAATAAAACATAGTTTTAATGCTTGGTTATAGCCTCTGTTTATGTATGTGACTTTTCCAATGAGAATTGAATACATGGCATACTTGATAGAAGCCTTGTTCACATGATCATAATGACACCTTCATATTACTTATTTTTTAATTCCTAATCTCTGTATGAGAGCCAGTTTGGTGTATAGTGATTAAGGCATCAGACCAGAAACCCAGAGACAGTGAGTTCTAGTCCTTCCTTAATCACAAAGTCAACTGAAAGTGCTTGTGACACTTTCTTTCTCAGCCCAAGATAGGAGTTAAAAGTAACTTGTCTAGGCAATTGCCAGGAGTCAACCTTGACCTAAAGGCACATGCACACTCAAAAACAATCTCTGCATACAGAGAGATACAGATGGACAATATGACAATTGTAATGTGGACAATGATCTTCAGTGAAAAATTGGAAGCCAAGCCAATCTTTTCCCATCAGCAATACTAGTCTTGCGCTCAGCAACCTCTGTAGAATTTGGCCTGGACATGTTTTCTGGCATTACTCATGCACATCAGATGCAGTATCAGACATAGTGCAGATGCTATTCAGTCATTCCTGGAAGGGTTTCCAAAGCAATAGCAAATACGGAATAGGGAGAAAAAAGAGAAAGCAGTAAATGATTTACACTGACTTCTTCAAAGACTGAATCCAGCTACTTATAAAATCCATTTCTATTTCTCCCTGGGATTTCTTTCCACTATACATTAATTAAAAAAATCCTCTGGTCTGACATTTCAAAATGACTTTTGCATTACTTCACTTGATTATTTTTAAAGCCACTGAAATCCCTTATTTGTTTTTTGCCTGCTTGAAGTGTCATGTAGGTATAGCAGCAAACCAGGGGTGGGTTCCAACTTACTCGCTTCGCACGCGCGCGCATGCACAGTAACAAAAAATCCGGGAAAAAAAACAAAGCCGAAAAAAAGATGGCAACCGCATGCACAGTGCCAGAAGTCGGCTTCTGCGCATGCTCAGAAGGAAAAAAAAAATTCAAAAAAAAATTCAAAAAATAAATAAAAATAAATAAATAAAAAAATTCAAAAAAAAGATGACGGCCCCCACGGACTGGCACCGACCGATCCAGTTTGGTGACGTCATCATGACATCACCAGCGGGCCACTACCGGTTCGGGAGAACCGGTCCAAACCGGGAGGAAGCCACCCCTGCAGCAAACTAACATAATATCTCTGCTTGTAGAATAGAATAGAATAGAATTTTTTATTGGCCAAGTGTGATTGGACACACAAGGAATTTGTCTTGGTGCATATGCTCTCAGTGTACATAAAAGAAAAGATACGTTCGTCAAGAATCATAAGGTATCATAAGGTAATTTTAAGGGAAATGCTGGAATTTGTAAGACCAGGGGAAGATCTGTTTATTGCAACTGTTAGAAATTCTGTTTATTATATAGCCTTACAGATCAAATAAAATATACAGTCACCATGGGCCTTGCTGCTTAACGGTTTAACTGTAACAGGAAACTCTCCTCAGGAAAAAAATGACCATAGACTACCATGTACTACCGTATGTGGGAGCTAGGAATGAAAAGATGGGAGACAGGTTAAATATGTGCAATACTTATCAGGCTAAGTATTTTCCCTGTTACTGATTTGCTTGTATACAAAATTATATTAGTTTGCATTTATGACATATACTAAACATTCCATTACAGGTAGTCCTCAACTTATGACCACAATTGAGCCCAAAATTTCTGTTGTTAAGTGACACATTTGTTAAGTGAGTATCAGAGATTATACCTAGTAAACTTACAAACACTGCCATCTACTGGCTGAATACTTCTGTAGTTTTTGCAATACAAAATACATTCCAACATATATTCCAAGAGCAACCATTATGCTTTTGCAGGAAAACATTATTTGTGATAGTATATCTTTACTTCCTTTATATTAAAAATGACCAAAATGGCACAATTATGAAAACACTATAACATATAATTAAAATAACAGTTCCTATAGCAAAATATTAAATATGACAATAAACAATGATTTAAAATTTGTTATAATGTCTTTTTTCAATGCTGACTTCAGTGGTAGGGTATTTTACAAATGAAAGTACCTGTGACTGTGCCCATCAAACTGGTAAGAGACAATATCCTCAAAAAGACCTTTCCAACAAATCTTAAAAGTCAAATTGGTTCAAAATGCGATAGTGATTCATTAGACAGGTAAGCTCTAAGTCACTGGGAGCTTTAACAATTTAAAGTACCACCTTGAATTAACCTGGAAAACAATTGGCAAGCAGTGTTCATCTTTCAGTGTTCCTGATATAATGCACTAGTTATCAGTCTCACTATCACATTTTACACCAATTAAAATGACTTGACATTCTTGAATTGTAGCCTTATATAGAGGACATTGAAAGGGTGATCTAACTAAAAAGCTCAGATAACTGAAGCCAAGATCAGACTGACTAAAGAAATATTGTAGCCAATGCATTGAACCAAGGTATAAAATTGTGTGGGGACTGAATGGAAACAAGAAGTACTTTGGTGATCATGATAAAACACCAAGAGAGATATTAGGAAGATGCTGTTTAGAGACCAAGGAGTGGGTTAGGCAAAGGAATCCTGAGAGCATTGTTTTTCAACCTTGCCAACTTGATGATGCATAGATTTCAACTCCCAACTTCTGATGCTGGCTGGGGAATTATGGGGGTTGAAGTCCACACATCTTCAATCTGCCAAGGTTGAGAAATACTGCCTTACAAACTCAGCTGAGTCGCAATGTGCCCTCAGCACATCCTCCAATGTATCTCACGAGCCGAGGTAATCTCCCAGAGACCCAAATTCCTCACATCTCTTGTGAGATTATAGTGATTGCTTTACTGATTTCAGACTAGAAAGACACTGGAAGTTTTCCAACTTATTACTGAGTCATTTTCATGGCAGGGTGGTAGCCTGTAGTCTGATAATATCTCAAATAATTGCTGAATCTACTGCAATTGTTCATTTAAAAAGATATGTATAAAATCAAATGAAAATAAACCTGTATAGTTCAAAGAAAAATATCTTTATTTCAGGAGTGAGCACAATGATGCATCTCTCACAGTTCCTTTGAAGGAATAAGCATTTGGCATCTCATTAATCTCCCTTCCTTTCTTTCCCCTACTTTTTTCTCCAGGATGTTGCCAAGTCATTTTCAAGACACATTCAATAACCAGAAAAACGCCCAAACAAAGCCACTCAGCCTGCTGCTCATTTGGATAAAGTTAATTACAGCACAGATTACAATCTGCAAAGCTTGATTAGTGTTAGGGAGACATAGAGAAACACATCATCCTTTGGGAGATTCACATACCACCTACCTCTTACTTCTTTTTTGTTGTTTCTTCTTTTGTTGTTATTTGTTGTTGTTACTCTTAATTGTTTTGTTTTCTCATATCCTAGGTGTTTGGCAAAGCATCCGGATTAGTGAGCTGTGTTGCCTAAAGATAGAGTATGCTGCTCTTCCCATTCATCTGGAACAATTTTAATTCAGTAAAAGAAATTAAGCCACATTACTTCATTCAGATATTTCAGAGATGTAAACTTGAATTCACCTAACTAGTAAGTAAGGCAAGTGCTGTGATAGAAAATGCCACTAGGTAACGCACAAACTTTCACATTCTTCAGAATTCTTCTTCAAGAAGAACCTTAAATGGAAAGAAAAAAAATATCTGTTTAGCTGTTTCCAAATTATTAGTTTGTAGCAATCTTGAAGTAAAATGCAAGTTGTATATTTCAGACATAATTGGATTTCACATGCTTGGAAGCAGAAGCTGTAGGATAACTTACCGTATTTTATACTTTGCTATGTGAATATAATTTTGATGATGATGAATTTGAAGGACGGCACACAATTTTTTAAAACAAACAAATAAACAAAGTAGTACATTATTTGCAATTTTTTTCTGTTGACACTGCTGTTCCAAGATCTGCCTTTTAAAGAGATAATTCATTAAGAATAATTAAGAATGCATCTGTCATAATTATGACACCACCTACAGTATAATTTCCTCTTCTTTTTTCCCAATTTTTTCTTTTGTTTCCTAAACAAACTAGATGTCAAAAAGGTTAATCAATCTGGAAGAGTGTGCATTTTTGACATTTAGTTTGTTTAGGAATGCCACTATGGAGTTTCCATATTTTGAAAGTTTTCATGGTTAACATGACCATTACTTTTGGTGTTACTTTGTGACATTTTAGAAAAACTGGCACTGATTTTGGATTGTTATTCCATTCAAACCTGTCTGCAATGTGAAAATTTTTTAATGTCATTTGGAGAGGGAAGGGTTAATTATTAAATACAAGTAGTCCTTGACTTACAACCATTTGTTTAGTCCATTTGAAATTACTGAAAAAAGTGACATATAACTGATCTTCATGCTTACAACCATTGCAGCATCCTCACTGCCTACATGATTAAAATCCAGACACTTGACAACTGACATGTATTTATGATGGTTGAATCATCCCAGGATCATGTGACTGCCATTTGGAACCTTCCAACAAGCAAAGTCAATAGAGGAAGCCAGATTCATTTAATGACCACATGATTCACTTAACAAAGGCTATGATTCACTGAACAACTGTGGCAAAAAGATCATAACCTTGGGCATGACTCACTTAACATGTGCCTTGTTTAGGAACAGAAATTCTGATCCCAATTGTAGTTGTAAGTCAAGGACTATCTGTATCCTGTAAGATTCCCCCCCCCACCTTCTCTGTCCTATGTACTATATATCTACTATATATATCTATAGCTGAAATTGACTACAGAAAATTGAGAAACTAGGTTCAATCTGGGACACTAGTAGATCAGATAATGTCATCTGAAGTATTACCAAATGCCACATTAAGCTTTGCTCCTTGACATCACTCTCCATGCAACAATAAAGTTAAGAGATTGTTCTCTACCTATCTGAAACATGGAGAAATGTCAGACAGATTGTAAGAGCATGCTTTCTTGATTCATGGAGAAATATGATTCCCTTTTTGTAAAGGAGAAATATACTGAGTTGGTGAACAAAGTCACATTTGCTGACATGCTGAATGAGGTGCAGGCAAGGGCAACTTGTATGAATAGGAGGGAGCAGAGCCTGCAGGAAGGGAAAAAAAAATTTGGGTTGGGCCACCAGTTATTGGCTGCAAAATTCAAACAGACATTAAATGTCAACAAAGAAATAAAGATGCTCCTAATTTTTTCTCACCATATAATGGTTGGCTGGTAGTTTTATTTTAGAGGTAAGAACAGGACTTGAGTACTGTTGAGTCCAATTGAGTCCTCAATATTTTCAATGTATTTGGCTCAATTCACAATGAGTCTGGGTAGCATGCGAGTTAAAAACATACATCAATACAATAACAGAGCAGGGTTGGTCTATAGAGATTCTCAGTCATCCAGGTCATGGTTGTCCCAAAGATGCTTTTTTCAAGAGGCAACTGGACTTTCTGGTTTTTCTTTGAAGACATTTTGCTTCTCATCCAAGAAGCTTCTTCAGCTCTGACTGGATGGTGGGGGAATGGAAGGATTTATACTCCTTACAGTATAATTTGTTAAGTGAATCATGCTGTCATTAAATGACCAGCTGTCTGTAAGGAGTATAAATCCTTCCATTTCCCCACCATCCAGTCAGAGCTGAAAAAGCTTCTTGGATGAGAAGTGAAACGTCTTCAAAGAAAACTTTCTGAAAAACCAGAAAGTCCAGTTGCCTCTTAAAAAAGCACCTTTGGGACAGAGTAGGGCTGGGTTAGTTAAACTTCAGTGGGATGCTACCAAGGAAGGAGATGGCGGTTAAGCAATTGAAAATATGTATATGTATGTATATGTTTGTACACACACACACACACACAGAGAGAGAGAGAGAGAGAAAGAATTTTAAAGTATTCCAAGTATACTGATTTTTTCTGGATCAGCAGAAACAATGGAGAGAGAAGGTTCCTCAGATAACCAGAATGCATACCATGAAGAACTTTATAGGTAACAACCAGTATCTTGAGTTACACATGAAGGTTTGTTGGTAACCAGCAAAACTCTGTAATATGGGCATGCCACTGTATTATGGACATGCCATAAACTTCATTCAATAGCTTCAACCCAATTATTTTCTCAACAACAGTTCTACAAAAGGGAAGCTTGGAGATTGGATGAAAATTGCCCAGAACTGTTTGGCTCAGTGATGGCATCCACCATTTTTTTTCAAGCAGGTGGGATCACACTAACTCAAAGATGCATATACTACCCTATAGACTAAATCTTGTGTCACCTGTTGGGAGGCCTTTAGACAGGAAGGGCACGAATCTAATGGAAAAGCAGTCAGTTTAACAGTCTCAATGAACCTGTCTGTTTTCTCAACAGTTTCAGAATGATACATTTGCCAAGTAATAGGGTAACAATTGACTCATTCAGACTTGTCCAGTTAGTCCAGCTTCAAGATAAGCAACATTATTCTCCAGTAGCTAGAATTCTCCTGATATTTTTATGAAGATTCTCTGCATTACTTATAGTCACATACTTGGCATTGCTTTATGTAATTTACTAGCAAGTTCTTTATTTCAACACATAATGGCCAAGAATTCTGGATGTTGCAATCCTAACAGATTAGAGGTGACTGCTGCAGGCTAGTTGTTTTTGGTCACTGTTACAAGGAGCCTTCCAAATAGGGCTTCTTTTTTGTGATCAAAGGAACTTCATCTGTCCATTCTGAGTTTAAAATTGCCCTGTAAAGCTGTATGCAACTATTATGATAGGTAGTGAGTCTGGAGCTAAGATGCATTCATTGGAATCATTCATCCTCAAATGAATTATTTGTTATGTATTGCTTGCCTTTGTTTGACCAATCAGTTCCATTCTATGACTGCGGAGTTCTCATATTTTGTCAGAAAAAAAGAGAAAATAATTCTGGTCTCTTTCTTTTCTCCCTTCAAAGCTCTGCACCATGCTGAGTTCTGCATAACGTTAAGAGGTGGCAGCATTATTTAAATAAAGTTTACTTTCATCCCAATATTACTCCAAGGAACCAATTGCCTTGTTTGAGATAATATTATACTGAACTTTTCCTTGGATTAATTACCTATGTCTAACTACTTTATTGCTATTTCCCCCTCAGCCTTATTTAAATGCTGATTTTTTGAAAGGAGACTCCTAGTCTTTAAAGAGCAAATCCAAATGCACTTTATTATAAGACGTGGTAGGAGAGAAAAGACACATATATGGAATTAACATTGAGTTGCTTAAAGCTTTTCCTCCTCTTTGATAGATACAGTATGAAGACTTCAAGGAACATAGAAGATGTATTGACATTCATTTTTAGTCGCTAAATGAAGATAGAAGGGAATTTTTGAAATCACAACAAATGAAATTGATAAGGTAGGATTTAAAAAGAAAAGAAAAGAAAGGAGAACATTGTGGAAACTTTATGTAATTGTATAACTAAAACCACAAGCAAGAATTATTTGAATGACTAGTATATTTTTCCCTGTATTGCATTTCTCTGATGGTTATCCTGAGACTCTGAAGATCATCTTATTGACCATTCTTAAATCAGTAGCAAAAACCAAAGATATCAAACTGCTTCATCCATTCATTTCTAATATTTTTTTTCTAATCACAGAGACACTGTACACTTCAAAATGCAGATGGCAGATTTTATGGTGTATGACCTGATCTTTTCTCAAATTTCCTGGTTACAAAAAACTCACCAGCAGGAAGAAGGGTGAAAAATGCTTGGAATTGCTCAGCTTATGGAAAAGTATAAACTCAAAGATCTGCATCTACAGACTCTGATATATTCCAAACTGGTCCTAGAAGAATGCCTTAGATTAGTGTTTTTCAAATTTGGCACCTTAAGATATGCAGACTTCAATTCACAGAATTCTCCAGCCAGAATTTTGATGGGGAGTTTCTGGGAGTTGAAGTCCATGAAAGACTGGCATCTTAAGATTGCCAGTTCTGGGGGAAAAACCCCCACTGCTTTAGACTACATAATAGGGTGCTGGGTTTGCCAACTAATTATAGTAAATCCTGGTGCAGTTGTTACTGGAAAAGTTAGTATGTCATCAACTCTGAGCCTTGGTCTGATTTTTACAAAGATATCATTGAAAATCTCAATGATTTATGTACATGAAGACATCTACAACACTATACAGCATTTGTTTTAGAAAAGAACATTTCTAGATGGAAACCTAGACCAAGGGATACATGTGCATTTGAAGCATTGTGATTGTGCAAATCTTTCCAAAAAAATCCTTCACACTATTATTTTCCATTCTTCATTTCATTTATTGTTAAAATATTTGCAAAGCTCATGGAGTTGCTTCAGAAACTGTTTCTAATTTTCTCTATATGTGTGTGCATGCACAGTCAATGGGACAAAAGTAAAGCAAAGTAGCTGTGTATAAACATGCATTGGGAGACAGCTCACATCAGCTTCCAAAGCAGACTTGTGAAGCTTGCAAAAAGTGATTGCTTTAATGAATCAGAAACAGGTATTTTGTATGCGCTACCACACATTGCAAATCACCTCTTTTGAAGGCTTTGTACAGCCCAATTAATTATCACTTAGCCTGAGAAAAATGGAGACACACACAGAGAACAGAATATATCAGCTTCTATGGGAGCTGCTTTGGTTGCTTTCAGCAGTGTCTTCACTATGATCACCCTGCGTAGTTGCAAATAAAAACAAATACAAGCTTAATATTAGGGTTGTTCAAATGGGTGATTCACTCAAGGGAGATTTGATCAAATCATCCCTTCAAACTGCAGGTTAGAACCGAATGCTTCAAAATTGATTTAGAGAGATTCCAAGGGGATCTGAAGGGCCAATGGATTGTCTGGCTTTAACTTTCATTCTATAAACGGACAAAGATATGTATGGGGGTTTTGGCTGATGTATGGGCTCTCTGATATTGCTATAAATATCTTCTACAGTAATTTATCACCACTCAGACCCTGCCTATCAGAGGTTTTGTGGGAGGATTGTTCCATCACACTCACTTTTTTTTGTTAGGACTTGTTTAAACAGCTTTGTTTAGAGAGAGGAAGGGAAAAATTGAGAATGGACCTCAGATGTATTCTGCCATGCTTTTTAAAAAATCTGGACTTGTTTTCTTCTTAAGCAAGCTACCTTTTCCCGACACCACTTCTTTTATCTTTTATTTTTCTTTACTTCTCTACTTACTTGCCTGACCTGTAGTATAGCCTCTGTTAGTTTTTGTGTCTATTCTATTTGCAGTTCTTCAGATTTTTAAGTCGCCTTTTCAGTTTCCATGTTCACCGTCCACATTTAAAAACAAAACTTCTTTTCTTGCCTTCCATATACTGTATCTTCTTTACTGAATGTGCCAGTTTCAACGTGTGTTTTGCTACTGACAATATGCACAATGTAAGTTGTATGTGTGGTCTTACCCTCCACAGAACCACCGGGTCTGGCCATCCAAGCTATAGTGGCAGCACTATATTCTTTTCATTTGTATCTCTACATCACTATTTTTCTCTCCTTACAACTAGGAGCAAGGCCAAAGGAAGTAAAATTCTGATCACTGAGTTTTAATTTGCAGCTGGCATACTACCTGTTTATAACTTCCCAAGACACAGCTATGACCATAAATTCCTGTATAAAAATAGTATTTATTTCATTTCAAGATGCTTGGCAGCAAAGAGGAATATCAATAGATGTTGATCTTAGAAAAAGAACTGGGTTCAAAGAGTAAATGTAAATGAATCAAAGGAAAAGTGTCCTAAAAGCAACAATATTTAAACTCATTCAAGAAGTATGTATGTGTGTGAAGTGTGTGAGTGTGTGTATTCTCAATGAATGAGTAAATATATGCAAATTTATAGAGAGACAGAGTAAATTGGCAAGTGAATCTATAGAGACAGAGAACTCGGCATGGCTTTTAATATACTCCTAATAAAAAATTCTAACACAGTCTGACTTATTAATCCTATATATCTGCATGTGATCAATTCTTTCCTTAGTCCTAGAAATTTTTCACTCTATATAACTGGTTTTCTCCCCCCCGCCCCCCCCCCCGACCCTCCTTCTTGAGAAGACTCCATGACAAAATTCTTAATCACATTCCTCTTTGGCTATTTAACATCAAAAGGGGAGAGGAGTTGCATTTACAGAGAAAATTTAGCCCAATGTCCCTCCATAATTTCTTTACTAGAAGTAAAGCTACAAAGCCGCAGTCACTTGTGTGTGATATCTAATTTAATAGAGTATTCTATGGCTTATGAAGCTAGAAGTAACCATTACAACAGAATACAGATTTTTGAAATATTATACCTTTTTAGAAGTGTTATTATCATATATAATAATGATCACACAGACATTTTGCAAAAAAATAAATAAATTGAATTAGCTAATAGCATATGATTCTGAGGAGATGCTAATTCAATGCTAAAGAGCTATGGAAACAAACTAGCCAGCCAGAAAAAAAAGAGGTCAGAGAATGATAATGATGTTTATTTTTAAAATGGAGTAGGGCATTTTCTGCTTTGATTCAGCACAACATCTCTGTTAGTACTTTGCTAGAAAACTTGGAAGCTACAGTACTGTCTGTCCCTAATCTCTGCTTTAAATGAGATGCAGGTGGAATATTTCAAAAAATATATTGCATTGAAAATGTGAAAATATACAACTGAAACTTTGCAGGATTAATATTTTCTAATGGGTTATTTTCATTTCGGCCTGATCTTTCCATTTTTTAAAAAAAAAAAAAAAAAATGAAGCAGCTGCTGACATGTTGATGCTTCTCATTTATAGCTTGTAGTTGAATAATTTATCAAATTGCATGTTGACTCTTAAATCAGTTCAAATTGAAAATGTTTTTCTTTCAATCCTGGACCAGATTCAGACTGAATCTTGCTGTTTTCAGATCTGAAATCTGAGTAGATCTGTTAGATAGTGGGTAGAGATGACAGGAGACAGACTTCCAAAGCAGCTCTTTATTTCAGCTCTTGTGTAAGCAACCAGCAAAGAGCAGTCTGACAGCTTGCCCTTTTATAGGGAGCTGTCAGACAGACCAGCCAATAGCGTTCGAGCTTTTTCCCGCTCAAACGCTGGACCTGGTTGGAACCATGCAACACAGATTAAACAGCTAGAACATAACACCCCTCCCCTCCTGGATGGAGCTGTCCAGCATACGTAATCACGCAGGTAGGCGGGGCGTTTTGGAGCACTACTAGACCTGCGCAATACAGATGGTGGTGAGGCAGC
>QLTV01004237.1:1166020-1177461 GCA_003457575.1 Thermophis baileyi | reverse complement strand
ATATTTAAACCATGTATTTTTTAATTTTTATTTATTTATTTATTTGTCAAGCATGTATTAGATACCAGATATAGGTATAAACATGGTTATTAATACATAATAACCATGATAATAATAATAATAATACTAATAAAAATAATAATAATAATAATAATAATAATAATAATAATAATAATAATTTTTACAGGGGTAAAAACATCAACAACTACACAATCTTTCAATCTCTTTCCATAGAATTTAGTTTCTAGTCCCCTCATCATCCATGTTGCCCTTCTGGACTGGATAATCCTGGTGGTCCCTTCTAACTCACAACTTTCTGATTTTATGAANAATAATAATAATAATAATAATAATAATAATAATAATAATAATAATAATAATTTTTACAGGGGTAAAAACATCAACAACTACACAATCTTTCAATCTCTTTCCATAGAATTTAGTTTCTAGTCCCCTCATCATCCATGTTGCCCTTCTGGACTGGATAATCCTGGTGGTCCCTTCTAACTCACAACTTTCTGATTTTATGAATCCTTTTTAAAGCCTTCTGCAAAAATTTGTTAGTTCTTGTGAGGGCTGAAGGTGGCAAAGCTGTAAAGAGTCTAAAATCAGAGAGTTTCATTTCTCGAATATGGTACAGATGCTATCAGCATCTAATTCTGAGAAATGAGTAACCAAAACACACACACACACATCCACACACACCTACCTCCTGTGTTTTCGGTATGAAGTCCTTATAGATCACAGTGATGTATAAATGTAATAAACAAATAAGCAAACCTCTGAATATATGCTTGTATTCCAAAAGAGATTTAGTGACATGTTCATAGTGTCCTGTGATAATACTTAAGGTGGGATTTGGCGTAAACAAAATAAAGAGCAATAATGATTTCCCATAATTTAGAAATTTGTTTTTGTTAATGTTGTCTAAAACTGCATTTGCATTTTTTGCTGACCCATTTTTAGTTTGCGGTCAATTATTACTGCAATATCTATTTCCATAGTGCCATTAATATGCATTTGATTTGTTTTTCATAATTGAAAATCTCTTTACCTTTGATGTTTTCATTCTGTTACTAGTAACCTATCAAGATTATCTTCCATATTTTAGGATATTATTTATCTCAGGCAGTTTTGAGTCAACTGCAAGTCTGATAAACATTTCCTTCCTCTACATCCAAGTGATTAACAACAATATTGAAGACTACAGAATCAGACTGATCCTTGTCATAGCCACTTGATAATATTTTCCCATTTCATCACGAACTACATGACAACTATTGTGATGAACTACAGTAATGCAGCAGATTCCCAGGAAGGAGGGAGCACATTCCAAGGAAGGGGTGGTGGTGAAACAAGAGACAGCATAGACTGGAGCTGGACCATGGGAAAAAACAAAAAGACTTAGGATAGCCACAACCTAGAATCGCCCAGGGTATATCCATTAGGTTAGAGCGATAGAGGTTTAGTCTGGCAAGATTTTTGTTTATACAGATACGCAAATAAAGAACTGAACTTTGGCTGATTGTTTTACATCATTCTTGGGTTAGGCCTGACAGTTATATGTCATGCTGTTCATCGTATATTTAATTAGCTTGTTAATCAACATGTCATGGGGTATTGCATCAATTTATTTTGCTGAAATCAAGATTGGTTAAATCAGTTAATTGGAACAAAATGGTGCCTCTGTGTATGTTCTCTTCTTACTCATTCTGTGCATATTATCTAAGGATGAATTTCTAGGGTGGATTAAAAAGCAGAGATATCTATGGTTTCCCAGAAGTTCTTTGAAGAGAGGAAACATTTTGGAAGGCTGAAACAACAATTACATTCATAACTGTTAGTGTTTCTTTAAAGGATTCATGACTAGGTTTACCTAGGCTAAAGTATGTTGAAGTTTGTTTGGATTTGGCTTAATCTTCTATGTAAACACAGCTAATGTGATTTAGAAGTCATAGTTTCTAAAGATAGGCAGTGTTGAGCCTCTAACTGCCAATGTACCATAAAGATCTCCTTTGAGGTTTGGTACCTGTGGTTTAAAAAGTTTACTTAATCAAAATGAATACAAAGCTAGCAACGTGCAGAGGAAAGCACTAGTCTGAGTTTCTATTTATTAATACATTTATTTGCTGCAACATCTTCAGGCTTGCAACATCACACTGGCAGATGGACAGTTTGTGACTTGTCTGTTATGGTGGTCATTTTGTGAATGGACCCAGTAGGTGCTATTAAAATTCTAAACACAATTCTAGCTGAAAAATCTATTCCTGGTTTATGGTATCTTGTTCTGTAATATACAAACTAAGCCATGTAAAGCAGATTTAACAGGCTGTGGTTTGAGAAACTAAGATTTCAATCAATGTGTCAATTTAGCTTATATTTTCAGCTCCTGCTTCCACATTTGAATTGGCAGGAGTTGGGAATTGGCTAGATGTTACTGGCCTCAGTCAGTGGTAGGATTCAACATTTTTTACTACCGGTTCTGTGGGTGTGGCTTGGTGGGCGTGGCAGGGAAAGGATACTGTAAAATCTCCATTCCCACCCCACTCCAGGGGAAGGATACTGCAAAAACTCCATTCCCTCCCCACTCCAGGGGAAGGTTACTGCAAAATCCCCATTTCCTTCCAATCAGCTGGGACTCGGGAGGCAGAGAATAGAATGCAAACAGTATTTGGGGGCGGGGCCAGTCAGAGGTGGTATTTACCAGTTCTCCGAACTACTCAAAATTTCTGCTACCGGTTCTCCGAACTACTCAAAATTTCCGCTACCAGTTCTCCAGAACTGGTCAGAACCTGCTGAAACCCACCTCTGCCTCAGATCCAACATCCCAGCTAGAATGAACCATTTTCAAGGATATTGGAAGACTGACTCCAACAAAGTGTGGAAAACTGCAGATCTCCCAGGACATGAAATATACACTCAACATTAGAACCATCATTAAAAAGGAAAACAAAGAATGTTCTTTCTGTGTCAACTCAGCAAGTTCAGACTTCCCCAGGAACTGTTGATATAGTCTTACAGAGGAATTATTGGGTCTGTCATATGTACTTCTATAACTATCTGGTTTGGTACAACAACCAAACAAGACAAGTACAGATTCCAACAGATAGTTAAGACTGCAGAAAGAATAATTGCAATCAGCTTGCCTTCCATAGAAGACCTGTATATTGCGTGGGTCAGAGGGAGGGCTGAGAAGATATCTGCAGACCCCTCACATCCTGGACATAAATTGTTTCAACTCTTCCCCTCAGGATGACACTACAGGGCATTGCAAGCCAAAACAACTAGAGATAGGGACAGTTTTTTCCCCTCAGGCCATCACTCTACTGAACACCTAATTTTCACAGTGCTGTCTAATGTTTATGCGTATTTACCCAATTAGTACGGTTGTAGCATTATTATTTATCCTCCTTATTATACTTCTTTCTTCCCCCTCTTATTGGTATTATTATTATGGTTATTATTATTATGTTGCTATGCATGTACACTGAGATCTTCTGCACCAGAGACAAATTTCTTGTGTGTCTAATCACCCGTGGCGAATATTCTATTCTATTCTATTCTATTCTATTCTATTCTATTCTATTCTATTCTATTCTATTCTATTCTATTCTATTCTATTCTATTCTATTCTATTCTATTCTATTATTATTCCATTCCATTCCATTCTTTTCCCGTTCTATAAGCTATTCAATATCTATATCAATATCTGGTTACTCACGGAGATGAACAATAAACATACCAATATAATCTGTATAGTTATTATCAATATTAGAATAAGTTAAACAAAATTATAATTAATGTTCACTGTTTTTTCAGTATAATACAGAAAGTATCCATCAGTAAGCCTATAAATTTTGTTTTAAAAAATTGTTCCTCCCCTCATCAATATCTGAAATTGCAACCCTGATTTTATGTGCAGCAGGACAATCTTTAAAAAGGCCTTTTAAAACTATAAGCCAAACAATAAATATTGTGGACTGTTGACTCTGTCCCTCAGGGCCATGTTCTCTTTCACATTGTCTTATGAAACATGCTTAAATGGGATACTTTGTGAAGAAAAATAATATTAGCTTTATTCTGACTGTGGCCTCATATCACTTTTCATTTAGCTAACTCCTGTCTACTGTTTTTGAACCTGGAGGTGAAGCTTTCAGCAAACAGCATGTTTAGAAACACAGACAGGCCCCACATAATTTACGCTGAAGGACATCAAAGTTTGTGTTGAATATGGGCACTGTGAAAGCCTTTAAAAAAGGCCTTCTTCTTCTTCTTCTTCTTCTTCTTCTTCTTCTTCTTCTTCTTCTTCTTCTTCTTCTTCTTCTTCTTCTTCTTCTTCTTCTTCTTCTTCTTCTTCTTCTTCTTCTTCTTCTTCTTCTTCTTCTTCTTCTTCTTCTTCTTCTTCTTCTTCTTTTCCTTCTCCCCCTCCCCCTCCTCCCTTCTCCCTTCTTTCTCTCTCCAGTAAATTGTCATTCAAAAAACAAATATAATTCTTAGACTGAAATAAATTAAGCAGCAGCATAATTCAAGACAGATGCAGAACATTTCTTCTATCTACATTAGAAACACGGTATTTGTTTTTCTTCCATTCAATAATGTTCAGTTCTCAGAGACTGTATGAACAAGTCCCTGCAGTTTTCTTGTCAAGGATTTTTTTAGAAATGATTTGCCATTTCTTCCTTTCTAGGGCTGACAGAAAATGACAGGCTCAAGATCATCCAACTGGGGCAGGACGAGTTTCTCCTGGTTTCTAGCCTGGTGCCTTAATCACTACACCAAACTGTCTCTTACTTAAGTATATATGCAACCACAGAGGTGGGTTCCTCCTGGTTCAGTAGCAACCTGCTGGTGACATCACGGAGCCAGTTTGGTTGGTGCCGGTCCGTGGACGCCGCCATCTTTTTTTTTGAATTTTTTTAAATTTTTTTTATTTTTTTTTAAAAAATTTTTTTCTTCTGCGCATGTGCAGAAGCCGAGTTTCCGGCACTGCGCATGCATTGCCATCTTATTTTTGGCTTTTTTTTGGAATTTTTTTGGATTTTTCGGCACTGTGCATGCACGCACGCGCAAAGCGCGCGTGCCCACGTGGCGCAGGAGGAAGCAAACTGGCAGCAAGGTAAGTTAGAACCCACCCCTGCACAACCAATATAAACATTGGCCATGATCACTTGGAGTACTAGTGTTTGTACTTCAAAATATTTGTAGTGTGGCAATTGGAATCATTTGATATAGAAATTGTTAGTGTGAAGAATGGTTTATTCAATATTTCTATGTAGAGAAGTAATAACAATAATAAAAAGCTCTGTGCAGTGGTAGAGTAGGAATTTAATGGGAATTCAAATTCCTATTCCTATTCAGCCATGAAAATTTTTTACACTGAGCAAATTCACCATCCTTCAGACAAACTTATCTCATAGAGTTGTTCCGATGATAAAATACAATATAAAAGACTGATCTTTTTGGAATGTAAGAAGATATTGCTGTTCTTTGAGACAAGAAGCTATAAATCTAGGGCTGCTTCACTAATCTGTGCTTTGCAACCTTTCCCAAAGCAAGATCTAGGATTTGGAGTTGTCAAAATTTTGTGGTACAACTCTTCACTCCAAACAACAGATCATGAATGCATAAATGGGTATTTGTAGGAATATATATTGTAGGAATATATATTTTGAGAATAAATGTTGAAATATATATTTAAATCCGAATGTTCATATTATCAATGTTCATTCATTAGTATGAACGTTCATATTAATCTTAATAACATGTTAATATGTGTCATTCTATTTTTTAAATAATATTTTAACTATTTCTACTTGTTTTATAACTTGTAAGTTGCCCTTGTAGGGAAGATGGGTAGCATAAAAGATTAATAAATAAATGAAATAAATAAAATTAAAAACACATTAAAATGGAATGGATATTTGAGTGAACATCTGCAAAAGTGATGCCAACAGAAACAGACTATCATGGTTGTTGCACTGTGATTAAAATCCACACACAATGAAGAAGCAATACTTCATAGTAGATCACAAGTGTTTGGTCTCCCACCCCACCAGTTAGAAATTTAAATACATTTCTCTTTAAGATATAGATATTTGTTCAATAAATGTTCATGCTTACAAACCTTTGTGAGTTATATTTCTTCAGGAAGGGAACTACAGTTTGGAAGAAAAGTTTAAGCATAGCCCTATTTCTAATATTCTACTCTATACAAGGACATATTTTGCCCTTTTTTTCTGTAAGTTTTTTAACATATGGGAGAAATTTAAATAGCATGGCTTACCTGTACTCTGAGATGATATTGTTCTGATAACCTTATGAGGTAAACTCACTGTCAAGTTTACAAATAAAAACATAAGGCTAAACTATGAATAAAAAATAAGAATGGCCACTACCACTGCAGAACCAAAGGACAACACTGGTCTAGAAAGAAGGATGATTTTGTACAGAAGTGTCTGCCGGTAGGGTTGAAGATGGCAGGCAGAACATGATCAAAAAGCAGGGCTTCTATAGTGTGATTGCAGCTGCCATCTTGATTTTTTTTTTTTAACATTCTTCACAGATTTCCATGATATGATGCCAACTATTGTCTTCTAAAGATGATTAGAGTGGCAGATGTTGTTTTACAAGGTTCCTATAATACTATTGATAGCTAAGCAGCACTATTACCATATACACTCATGGATAGATCCATCTGCAGATAAGCCAAACCCCATTTTGGGAGTGTATTTTGGCACCAAAA
Organism: Thermophis baileyi; assembly: GCA_003457575.1. Classification (NCBI taxonomy): domain Eukaryota; kingdom Metazoa; phylum Chordata; class Lepidosauria; order Squamata; family Dipsadidae; genus Thermophis; species Thermophis baileyi. The sequence continues at coordinate 1,170,719 of QLTV01004237.1, read as the reverse complement.
ATTCTCAGCTTACCTGTGAGTATGTATCATATGAATAATTCATAAACCATACCCACATTTATATCGAAGGATGTTAGACTGCAACACTGCAATGCTAACTGTGGATGAAGAAATCTGGAGTTAAAAGACATCTCAGAGGGATCCAAAATGAATTATTTATGCAATAATTAGAATTTATTAAATAAAAGAGCACCCACAACTGAGCATTTGAATCAATTGACTTGTTCTAAATGAAATGAATTGTCTTTGAAAAAGATGTCCCTAACCATAAAGATACGCTGAGATTTGAAATTCACTCAGATCATCTGAATTCCTGGATGTTGCTAAATGTTGAACTATTTTAAGAATGCACTGCCCCACCGGAATGTTATAGCTATTATTTCTTCCATTACTTTTCATTCTTAAGAGCTTTCTGTGTTCTGAGAATTCCTTTTGAGAGTAAAAGGCTAACTATCATATCTTGCAGTTCCATCTACTGCACATGTTCATAGTGGACCCAGAGACCTGGGAATGGTTTCCATTTCCTTTATCTAATCTACCAATCATCTTATTTTTAAGTGTATGCAATCCTTTATTTTTAAATAACAAACCATCAGGGCACACATTTTTATCCTTGAATAAATAAGGTATAATGGAAGAATTTACAGTCAGGAGGTTATAAAGCAATAACAGTTGTAAAGCCATCTAACAGGGTTCAGTTGAAGGTGACATAAAAACTTTATAAATTCAGCTTCAGAGTTAACTGTCCTAGAACTGTCCCATGTGAATTGCTAGGCAAGGGATTTTCTTGGCGTAAAAAAAATACATGGTTCAGTTTAATTCTCTCTCTCTCTCTCTGTCATGTGTGCACACATATATACAGAGAAGCCAACACTCTCAGAATGACAGTCTTATACTTTAAAATCTGATACATTTGTGATATCATTGCTGGATCCGTAATCATCCTTGTTTGATTGATTAAAAAGAACGTCATAGATAAGATAATCATCTTATTTCCAGCCAGTGCTAATTAATGTCAGAATGGTTATTGTAATCTTGTCCCTGAAGCTCATGAATTGTGTTTTCACAAGCTACTTTGGTGTTTTTTTTTCTCTCTGCTTTAGGTGGAAAGATATATTTCTACTATGTTGTTCTATTAAAGTGGAATAGGAAAGATTTTCTGAGCTAAAAAAACTGCAATATTTTCAGCATAAGCTTTTTTCATTCAAATACAGACAGTTACAAACTGCTGTGTCCAACTCTTCAAAATTATGATGGCACTGAAAATGTAGATTTACAACTAGTTCTTGAACTTATGACAGTTGTGATTTAGGTACTACAGAACTGGCACACATTTATGGCAGTTACAGTGTCTTGCAGTCACATGATCACCATTTGTAATTTTACAGCTGGCTTTCAAGAAGTAAGTCAATGGGAAAAACTGGCAGGGAGTCACAAGTCCTATTTACATGATGTCATAATTAATGACTCATGGACCCACTTAGTGCCTACAGTGGAACTGATGTTGTAACTTAGACATGGTCATATGATGCTTCACTTAACAATTGCATGGGTTGCCAGCTCCAACTATGGCTATTAAGTGAGGACTATCTGTAAGATCTGTCTTCCACAAGCAAGCACCCCTCAGATTATTGAATATTAGTTTCTACAATTTCCTATTAAACTGGAATTATTGTGCAACTGATCTGGAAGACATTAACTTGGCCAAGATTGAACTGGATCATCAAAAGTAGGAGTTTCTTGGGTAGTTAGTAAGTTTTTGAGAACATGTTCATGTGTTATGTTGTATTAAGATTGACTGTTTTCTACATCCGCCAGTAGGCAGATACGTACAGAAGTTCTAGAATTAGATTCAAAGCTAAAATAAAAAAGAGAAGAAAAACATACAGGTTTTGACAAATTCTAGAACCTGGCAATTTCCAGAACAATTAAGGTTATTGTATGGGCTCCAGGTGAGATATGAATGAACCTTGGGCTGGATACAACATTGTGAAAACAACTTGGTTTATTTTTATTCCACAGGGGAATAAATTGTAAACATGATTGTCTTCACCTAGATAATATTACCATATGACAAATCAGTTTATACCACAGCTTATTTTATGTTTGTTATAAGATGAACTGGTTGAAAGGTTGAAACAAGCTTGAAGGTTATCTGAATCAACAATTTGCACGGTTCCTTTCCTCTTTAACTTCTGTATAAACAACATTGTAGACAAGCTCAATAATCCTTCTCTTTATGCTCCATCAGTCGGAAGTAGGAAGGTCTCTATATTATTGTATGCCAATGATACAGTACTTATGTCAACAATTGCAAGGACAGGAATCTTGACTGAATTTGGCATTTATTCTAGGAAAGAATAAATACAAATAAATTATTTCAAAACCAAGATAGTAGTATTTGGCAAAAGGCCAAAGCATCATAGATGAACCCTAAATGAAGTGAAATCATTCAAGTATTTGAGCACCCATTTTACTAAAACATTATCATGTAACTACACCTATGTGATCCATGGCAATCATTTACTCCCTTGTTTATTCATAAGGAGGCCAGTTAGTACAGCTTGCTCACAAGATCTTCCAGGGAGGAGGGACAATCTCACAGTTGACATGAAGATGTTCATGGTGGGGGGAACATGTGGGGCCCCAATTTGGGATTTAAGTGAACCGAAAGAATTAGAGGGTGCCCAGAGCAAATTTATGAGGTCAGTTCTAGCTTTACTCCAATCTTGAGATTACAAGTGGGATTTCCATCAGTTTATATAAGGGTACAGAAAGCAGTAGTTTTATATTTTATGTTATAGGAGACTACTATCAGCCTGATATTTATTTGGCAAAACCATGCCTCCACGAACAATTTAATAATACCGGATGGGTGAATTTGTGTCTAAAAATATTCTCACAATTTTCACTAGACCTAGAACTGTTGAATGACATGAATGATCACACATTATTAAGGGATCATTTATTTTTTTAAAGATTTTAGGCAAAATAGAGAGCATGTATACAAGCTAAAGTCGGCCAAGTGGTATGGATCACTTAAAAATGGAAAAAGAATATCATCTTATTTACAGTCTCTCACATCCCACTCCCTGAGACAAGCTTTCATAAAATTTAATTTTCAGATAATGCCAACAGCTTATCTGAATGAAAGATACAAAGGATTGCCAATTACACAGCATTTATGCATCTGTGATAATTCCTAGGTGGAAGATCTTATCTGTTACTTATTACATGGCATTAAACAGCAGCAGCCTGAGACCAGGGCCCTGACATCCCAAGTCACCAGGTATACGAGGTGAGCCCGGTGAACCAGAACCAGAGGGGCCAGAACAAGTAATCGCTTTGAGACAGCAAGTCCTAGTTCCCTGAGAGCGGCCAACCCCTCGGCTCCCGCCATATCTACCTCTCCCAGTTATAACCGCAATACCCCGGCTCTCCAACACTCCAGAGATCCCCTCCCTCACCTCCTCGGCCCCCCTCTTCCCCGACAGGCAAGGCATCCCACTCATACCAAGCCGGGGGTCATAACCGAGCCCCCATCTGCTTCTGTTTGCACACTCAGCAGAGGGGGCTCCATTTTTTGCCTCCGGCTCATTCATTCTCCCTAAAACTCAGTCACTCCCCCCCCCAAGATAAAAACACTATATAATTAAAACAGGATAATAAAATCATGCTATACCCCACTCCTTCCATTCAATTCATCCCAACACCCCCCCACACACATCCCAGGATAAAACCAGTCTGTAAATTAAAACAGGATGATATTATAAATGCAACCCTAGGTGGTTTGAGAGGGTAGTCTATAGGGAAATGAATTGTCAAAAAGAAAACACCATCTTGATATGGGCTTTCGTTAGGACCCATAATTGTAGCTTGCTGATGAAACATGTCATCTCCAACAGAGCCTGCAGAACACTGAGCTGGTTTCCCCCAATGAGGGGAGAACAGGCAAGCTCAGATGGGGGAAAACAAACAGGCTCTGATAGGGGAAACAAACAGGCTCCACAAGCAGGCAAGCAGTTCTTTCTGTGCTGTACAGCTACACATATTTTAGATAAATATGTTAGATACAGATGGAGTTGGTTAACATTTTAATCACCATGACTGAGTGAAAGTAAAAGTTTTTATTACTTAAAAATCAATTAATAGCTGAAAACTGATTATCAAGCAGGGCAAAGCCACTGTCTGCAATATGGTTTGCCAGAATTCGCTTAAAATAAATTTTTGAAGTGAAGTCTTTGAAATGATTAATTCACTTAAAAGCTATTTTCGTAAAAAACACTATACATTCCTTGTGAGCCTGTCAAACCTCAGAAGTATAAGGTATTTTTCAAACATTCTGCTAGCAAACATACATACATACATACATACATACATACATACATACATACATACATACATACATATGTATGTTTTTTTCTCTGTTAAATCACCTGGTATACCCAAATATGGGAGGGAGCATACTGCTTCCTTTTTGCCTTTCGGCCCCTCCAGGGGCCATCCAGGCAGTTGCTTACAACGACGGTCCGTTTCTATGTGTTACATATTTTTATTTATTTATCAGTAAAAATATGTAACATATATATATATATATAGCAATAGCAATAGCAATAGCAATAGCAATAGCAATAGCAATAGCAGTTAGACTTATATACCGCTTCATAGTGCTTTACAGCCCTCTCTAAGCGGTTCACAG
>QLTV01004237.1:1140171-1164344 GCA_003457575.1 Thermophis baileyi | reverse complement strand
TTTAATCACTTGCCTTGTTAGGCATGGGGCCCGGGTTCTAATCCCATAAGGGTGTGGCTAGCTGATGAGAGCTAAATAGCTTGAAATAGATCTATACTAGTCTCCCTTTATTTATGTAAAAAAATATCACATATAGAAACGGACTGTCGTTTGTAATTTACTGTCTGGATGGCCCCTGGAGGGGCCGAAAGGCAAAAAAGGAAGCAGTATGCTTTCTCCCATATTTGGGTATACCAGGTGATTTAACAGAGAAAAAAACATATATATATCCTTGTCCCTGGAACATGCAGATAGGGAGAAGAATCCTGTGGCTCAGAGGTTTAATCACTTGCCTTATTAGGCAAGGGGCCCGGGTTCTAATCCCATAAGGGTGTGGCTAGCTGATGAGAGCTAAATAGCTTGAAATAGATCTATACTAGTCTCCCTTTATTTATGTAAAAAAAAATATAACATATAGAAATGGACTGTCGTTTGGAATTAACTGTCTGGATGGCCCCTGGAGGGGCCGAAAGGCAAAAAAGGAAGCAGTATGCTTTCTTCCATATTTGGGTATACCAGGTGATTTAACAGAGAAAAAAACATATATATATATGTATATATATGTATATATATGTAGTTAGAGAGACTATATGTATATAGTCATGTATATATATATGTAGTTAGAGAGACTGCAATATATCTAACCAGTCTTATTTTTTCAGTTCTAACCTGGTCTAAACTGTTACCACAATTTTTGAATAATGTGTCCTTGTACTTGCACAAGTGAAAATGGTAGATTTCTGACGATGCCTCTTGCATACAACACAAAGACAGGATACTCAGAAGGAATTCAGGATATGCTGAAACTTAAAATAAAATCTGATTGTATTTTCTGAGAAATGTTTTCTAATAGGTGGAATAAGTTTGCCTATAACATAATAGGGAAGCCAGTTTCCCATTAATTCAGTCTGTCAATCTCCTGCTATGAGGAAGCCTGTTGTTAGGAACCACTTGCTTTACTCCATGGTCCTGTTCACATATGCATGAGGAAAAGCATTAGTTTCACTTATCAGGGTTTTCTCTAGCCTGGCATTACTTTTTGCTTGCAGTGTACCAAGCAAGTGTTCTACTGCAGATGTCCATCAGTGCACAATTTGGGGCTTCATAGCTCACGCTTGGGGAACTGGTGGCAACTGTGGCTAAGATCCATACAAATCCAGTTGTGTACCAACCGTGCTCTGACCTGGATTGGGTGATCCATTAGACAATCACTCATCTTTGGTCTCCTCATATAGACACTACTGCAGTGTGCTCTACATGGGGCTGCACTTGAAAACTAGTTAGAAGCTGCAGCTGGTGCAGAATGTGGCAGGACAATTATGGGCATATCTTTTCAGGCTTAGATAACCTTTGCTCGGTTATCAGTAGGTTTATGGGTGCTTTCAGGGAACTGGTTATTATTTATAAAGCCATTCATGGTAACGGGCCTATTTATCTAAAGAACCATCTGTCTTCTGTGTCTTCTATGTTGCCTGTACATTTGTGAAGAACTAGATGTTCCAGGTCCCATCCATTAAACAGTGTCAACTGATGGGATCTGGGAACTCTGCCTTCTTTATTGTAGTATCTGTCTTCCCCCCCCCCCATATACAAGATGTGACTGGTCCCCACTCTTGCAGTGTTCAGAATTGCCCTGAAAACCTGCCTCTTTCTTCAGGCCTTGGATGAGAGTGGGTGGCAGGTTCCATGTATTTTGTTTTGTATTAATGGTTGTTTTTCATTAGAATTTGTTATTGTTTTTTTATTTTAACTTATTGTACAGTGGTTTCTACGGTATAGCTGCCCAGAGTTGTCATAGGGTTTGCATAACCTCATACATTTCCAAAATAAATAATAGACAAGTAAGCAAATACGAGAGTCAAGGAAAACACAGTAAGTTAGACGGAAGAGGCTAATTAGGGAAAACATGAGAGAAATTTCAGTGATAGTTTCTAGCCTGAACAGGCTGCATTCATGGATTGGAATAAATATATATGGAGATTTTCAGTCATCCAGGTCATGGTTGTCCCAAAGGTGCTTTTTTTTTTTTTTCAAGAGGCAACTGGAATTTCTGGTTTTTCTTTGAAGACATTTTGCTTCTCATCCAAGACGCTTCTTCATCTCTGACTGGATGGTGAGAAATGGAAGGAACGAAGCAAAGTTGTCATTCCATACATTGCAGGCATATCGGAAAAGCTCAGGAGGATCTTCAGCCAACATAACATACATGCACACTTCAAACCCAAGAATACACTAAGGCAGAAGCTTGTCCACCTCAAGGATAAAACACCCAGACAGAAACTGAGCAATGTGGTATATGCAGTACAGTGCAATGAGCCATGTGCAGATCTGTACATTGGGGAAATGAAACAACCACTTCATAAACACATGGCACAACATAGGAGAACAAACACATCAGGACTAGATTCAGCATCTGCATTCCATCTGCATTTAAAAGACACAGGCCACTCTTTTGAAGACAACAAAGTCCATATTTTGGACAGGGAGAATTGCTGGGTTGAAAGAGGGGTTAAAGAGGCCATCTATGTCAAAATTGAACAGCACTATCTCAACAGAGGGGGAGGGATATGACATCATCTATCTCCAATCTACAACACAGGCCGTTCAACAGTCATCATCTATCTCCAATGTACAACACAGTCCTTTCAACAGTTCCAAGAAGACTCCACACCAATTTGTACCACTCAGGTGATCCTGATGACACAGATAAACCTCCAGGTGACCTTAACAACCCGCTAAAAGAATGCCAATGACCAACTGTCTGCAAGGAGTAAAAATCCTTCCATTCCCCACCATCCAGTCAGAGCTGAAGAAGCTTCTTGGATGAGAAGCAAAATGTCTTCAAAAAACCCCCAGAAAGTCCAGTTGCCTCTTGAAAAAAAAAAGCACTTTTGGGACAACCATGACCTGGATGACTGAGAATCTCCATAGATATTTATTCCAATCCATGAATGCAGCCTATTCAGGCTAGAAGCTATCATTGAAATTTCTCCCAGGTCTTCCCTAATTAGCCTCTTCCGTCTAATTTACTGTGTTTTCCTTAACCTTTATATTTGTTTATTTGTCTATTATTTATTTTGGAAATGTATAAAATAAAAATCAGAAAGTCCAGTTGCCTCTTGAAAAAGGGGAAAAAAAAAGGCACCTTTGGGACAACCACTTAAATAGCAAATTGCCTGTGTACCCAAACCAAGTATCTTAAAGAATGTAAAACCCAACATGGAACCCAGTGAGTCAAGACAGAGATGACTAATTTACCATATTTTTAATCTAAAATCCTCCATGGAGCTTTGCTTCTGATAAATATTTTGAAAGTTTATCATGCTGGAAAGGGAATAAAAATGCATGCCCCAAATGAGGATGGAGATACAAAAGCTGTATCTTTTAATGGTTGCTCAGGTAATACCTTGAGGGGAGGAAATTAAAGTCTTGGTTTCTGAGTCTGACAACCTATCCCCAAACCAGAGTGACCTTGTACTCCAATCCAGCCTTTAACACAAATTCATGGATGCAATTTTGCTGTTATTGCAGTCACATCTCATCATTGGCCAAGATGCATCCCCCCTTGTAATTTCTGTGTTGTCTTGTATTCCTGCAACACCCCTCCACCCATTTTATTTTTTATTATCCTAATTTTCTTCCTCACAGGGTCTCCTGTAATAAATTTATCCAACTTTCCATCTCTCTTGTTTCAAAATCCATCTTTTCCCTTCACTAAACACATCTCAATTGTTCATTTTGTTTAAAGATAACACTTTTACAATTATGCTAAGGGTTTTCTTACTTAATTTTCTTCTCTCATTTATGTACTGAAAATAATTTATTACTTATTCATAGATATTGGATGCAAGGCACAATGATGTCCAATGCAACATGAAGCCACAACACAAATGATGCAGATAATGAGATTTGCATCAATTCTTGAGCAATCAATGTAGATTATGTTTCATAGGTGTCATTTTTGCAATAATTTCATGATGCATGTGTTGTAATTTCCTCTATATAATTCTTATTAGCTTTCATTTGTTTTAATGTTATCAATTAATTGAAATTATATATATATTCTTTCTTTCTTTCCTTCTTTCTTAATTTATTTCTTTCTTTCTTTGTCTTTCTTACTTTCTTTCTTTCTTTCTTTCTTTCTTTCTTTCTTTCTTTCTTTCTTTCTGTCTGTCTGTCTGTTTGTCTGTCTCTTTGCTTGTGAGCGATATTCCCCCATGACTATTTAGTCCAATTGATTAGTGCACCTCTCTCTGCCCTTTAGGCATTGTTAGTAGAGAAACTGAGACTGGAAAGAGGAAATCTCAGCCAAATGGCAGGAGTGAAAAATTTCTGTAAAGCTGTGGAAATGGTCTAAGTGAGCCACTAAAATCTCTATACTACTGCATAATCTAATGACAATGTAACCATAAAACCCTTTAAAGCAACCTATTAAATTATGTTGAGAAAAATAAGGGAAGGAGGAGAAAGAGAGTGATTATCCACAGACAAATATTAGAAGACCAGGGTCAGCCAACCATTTGGTAGGTTGTTTCCTAATTGATATTTAAAAGTAGCCCTGACCCAATGGAAGAATTGTCTATAGAGATAAATGGAGACAACCAAGTGTTTTGTTTAATTGTGACCAGATATCCATGTCTTCTCCAGTTTTAACCACCAAAACCGTTCAAAGATATTAGTACAGACAAATAGTACTTATTTTACACATCATCATAGTGAAATTTTCTTTTGGGTTTTCGACTCACTCATTATAAGTGATGCAAATGTATTTAAGCATTTTATGTGCTGTTTCCAGTTGCCCATTCTTATACTGTAGGTATAATATATCGTAGTAATAAAAGGTGGCTTAGAATCTTTTAACCATATTCTTCTTATTCCTAAATTCTTTAATGGCAAAGACCTTTCTGGTAGATTAGAAAGCAAGATCCTACTCTGTAATAAAATGGTTGCAAAATGGGACATGATTCACTTAGCAACTGCCTTGCTTAGCAACAGAAAAGTTGGGATCAATTGTGGTCAAGGACTACCTGTATTTTCAACATTGGTGGGACCTGCAGATGTAACTGCTTGTCTTTTTTTTTTAAATTATTACTCTTGTACCAGTTAGCCTTGAAAACTGATGATGGACATTATCTAGCTGTAAAAGATAAATTGGGTTTATTGTTATATAATTAAATCAAGCATAAGGCATTGAGTCCCTGTCTTCAAACAAGGCTATTTAAAACTTGTAGTTTTTAAATTGTTGAATCAGATAAAACTCTGGGCTTAGTGTTGCAAGAAACCTCTTTGGGAAAAAAATTGAAAAGAGTAGTTTAAGAATTTTTTATAAGCACACAGGAAGCACATTAACATATATGCTAAAAAAAATTTAAATGCTTTCATGATTTCTGAATATCAGATATCCTTTGCAGATTGAAAAGCAATTTTAGTTACCATGCTTATCATAATTCTGTAATATGGTATTCATTATTTTGTCTTAAATCCTTCTCTCATCCTGCTGTCAGGTTTACTATTTAAAAGACAAAAGAAAAAGAGTTTGAAAAGGAACAGAATAAACTCTCAGGCACTCGTTCTTATTTATGCAGTTAATATCACTAGCTAGTATGCATACAATACCTTGTTCTTAGGGCTGAGACAGAGGCACTGGCCCAAGGTCACCCGGTTGGTTTTGTGGCTAAAATAGGATAAGAATTCATGATCTCCTGACTTCTAGGCTGATATCTTCACCACTATCCAAAGTGTGCCTTTGTATTCCCACTAAACCTGATCCGTTCCAACACGCATCACTTTCCTTTGTTATTATTTCTCTTAGGACACTTTGCTAGAATGAACTGATATGCTAAAATCATCCAAACCTTTATGGCTGATAATGAATATCTCTTCCAATCATTCCTGGAAACTGTGTCCAGATAGAGAATGTGCAATGACCGAAAGCAAATGTTGGTTTCTTTGCCTTTCTTTTCTTTTTCTTTTTCTTTTTCTTTCTTTTATCCTTTCTCTTGAACTCAGCAATTGGGCCAGGAAGATGTCTATGGAGATTCTAAGTCATCCAGGTCGTGGTTGTCCCAACGCAGGGGTGAAATTCAGCAGGTTCTGACAGGTTCTGGAGAACCGGTAGCGGAAATTTTGAGTATTTCAGAGAACTGGCAAATACCACCTCTGGCTGGCCCCAGAGTGGGGTGGGAATGGAGATTTTGCCATATCCTTCCCCCAGGAGTGGGGAGGGAATGGGGATTTTGCAGTATCCTTCCCCTGCCACGCCCACCAAGCCACGCCCACAGAACCGGTAGGGAAAATGTTTGAATTTCACCCCTGTCCCAATGGTGCTTTTTCAAAAGGCAACTGGACTTTTTTTGTTTTTGCTTGAAGATATTTCGCTTCTCATCCAAGAAACTTCTTCAGTTCTGGATATACAGTAAATCCTTCCATCCTCCACCCTCCAGTCAGAACGAAAGAAGCTTCTTGGATGAGAAGCGGAACATCTTCAAGAAAAAAACAGGAAAGTCCAGTTGTTTTTTGAAAAAGCATCTGTGTGCCAGGAAGACTGTTTAAGTGTGTAGAAGGGAATAGTGCAGAGTTTCCTTGATCATATACAACAGAAGTAAGAATGGTTAAAAAACTATAGAATCATTGGTTTAAATTGTTTCAGGCACAACACTAAATGAAGTTTACTTGGTTAATGGCAAAATGAAATTTATCCAGAGTGGTTTGTGAAATTCTTGGAATTTAGGGTTAGGGTTAGGGTTTAGTATCTTCCTTTTCCTAGATTCCACAGGTTTTCACTGATTATCACATTTGGTAGAAGTTTTTGGGTAAACTTGAGTAAGAGCTGAAAACAGTAATGCCTTGGCAACACAATTTCACATTGGAAATGTACAAAGGTTGAAGCCCTTATGTTTCAAGCAAGACAGCAGAATAACAGAGTTGGAAGGGACTTTGGAGGTCTTCTAGTCCAACTCCCTGCTCATGCAGGAAACTCTAGATTTCTTTCTCCTTCTCCCCCTTCTTCTCTTCTTTTTCTCTTTTTACAATGTATGTTTTGAAAACTTTTAACCACCGCCACCAGGGTTTAGTTGTTGATGATTATGCTTTGCATTCCTCTGTGTGTTGGCAGTTGTAAAACCTGATGTCATTTTAGAGCAGTTATAAAATGTTGTGAATTTACAGCATTGGGAAAGAGCTGTGCTTTAAATGAAACCGGGCCTGGCAGAATTCATTGAAAATACTCCCCAGTCTTTATACACACAATATTCTGAGTATATTTGAAATGTCCTCTGAACAAAACAAAAATTACAATGATTTGCACCAGGGACACAATCCATCAAGAAGAACTGTGCAAACCATACTGGGATGAATGTTTGTGCTCTGGTGCAAATCCCAATCATTACAGCACAGAATAACATCCCAGGGGATCCTCACAGAATGATTGCTTTGATGCTAGCATAGCCTTCCTCAATTTAATGTCTTCTAGATGTGTTGGACTTAACACCCATAATCCTCCATCCAGCCTGGGGATTTAGGGGATTTAAAGTCCAATGCTTCTGGAAGGCAAGTTGGAGAATATTATGCAGGGTTTATGCTAGCTGTAGTTTACTCTCTTAGCCACAATGATTATGCTGTACCACAAAGTAAGCAACTTTTAGGAGAAAGCATATTTAGAATGGATTGATACTGACAATGGCAATGGAAGGTTGGGAGGGGTGGAGATTAGTCCCTATGGGCACAGATGATGATAACCATGGCATATAAAAGGTTGCATAAATGCAAAAGAAAGGAAAGAGAAAGAAAGAAAGAAAGAAAGAAAGAAAGAAAGAAGGAAAGAAAGAAAGAAAGAAAGAAAGAAAAGCAGTTATATTGTACAGTATGTCTAAAACTAAGAAAAGAAAGTGGTAATAGATCTGAATGAAGATGGTCTGATATTATGGAGTGGAGCGGAAAGTATAGGCTTCCTGTCATTAAACATTAGTATTTTTAACCCATAACTGCCATTGAAGAACCAGATGCATCATGGGAATAATGTCTAAGCAAAACAAGTGGGCAGACACATAATATATGTACCTATTTTAATTCAATTGTACTACATTCTCTGCACAAAATCAATGAGAGTCAACTTTTTTTTTAAAAAAAATCTTTTTGAAGTCTAATTGGCAGTTCTTGATTAACTTAGTTCACATCCCTTCACCACTCACATGTGATCATCTAATTATCCCAGATCTATGTTGCTGGCATTTGTCACTTGCTCAACTTCTTACTTCCATAACTTTTTCTCTACGTTGCATATGCAAAAAGAACTTTTTGTATATGCAATTTACATAATTTCAAACTCTTAAGCATCTTTCCAAGCATTATTTCTTTCAACCGAATACCAGCAATCGATGTTGCAAAATTTTAGTTTTTCATTGACCATTTACTCTGTCTACAGTTTGGGATTAATGTTGATGATGTTATCCAATCAGTTGTGTTTGACTCTTGGCAATTCCTTTGGCCAGGTCTCTGCACATTTTCTGATCTTGCACTATTTCTTTGAGTTTTTCTATGCTCTGGCTGGTGTCAGCTTTGATGGTGTCACAATCCATCTTTGGTGGCCTGGTTTCCTTACTCTTCTAAACCTAATTGTTTTCTCTAGTCAATTTCTCTGCATGATATGGCCAAAGTAAGTAAGACACAGTTTTGAGATTCTGCTTTCCAATAACATCTCTGGTGTTATGCTCTCCAGTATTTGTTGTTTGTCATCTTTTCTGTCCAAGAAATATGCAGGAGCCTTCTCCATCACCACAGCTCAAGTCAGTCAATTTTCTTCCTGCCTTGTTTTTTTAAGGTCCAACTTTCACAACCATAGGTAGCTATGGGGAACAGAACAGAGAGGACTAATCTACATTTGGTTGCCAGGCTGATGTCCTTCCTTTTCCATATTCGGCTCATGTTCATTATTGCTATGTGACCCAGTGCAATATGATGTTTTATTTCTGTGCTGCGTTCACTGCTTTGAGCTATCTGGGATCCTAAGGAAGTGAATTTTTTCACGCATTCTATCTCTTCACCATCAATTTCTATCTTGATGTTTCCATTCCTTGCAACTCGATCTTTTTGATGTTCTGAAAGAGATCAAAATTCTCTTTCTTCTTTGATTTTCTTGATCAGATGTTCCAGGCCTTCTTTGATTTCTGAGATAAGAGTTGTGTCATCAGCAAATCGAAGATTGCTGATGTTTATTCCACCAATTTTTACCCCGATTTTTTTATTCTTCAGGTTTGGGGTTAAGGAATCTCATAACGCCTGTTGCATCTAACCTGAATTAGTATCCATTGAGTGTGTTTCTATAGGATTGGTTGTGTATGAGGTATGAGAAGAAGAATGCCTTCTGGCCAGATTCTTTTCTTTTAATTCTGCTACAGGGACTTAATATACTCTGTACATATAAGAGCCAAGGCTAAAGCAGTGGTGGGATTCAATTTTTTTTTACTACCGGTTCTGTGGGCGTGGCTTGGTGGGCATGGCGTGGCTTGATGGGCATGCTTGGTGGGCGTGGCAGAGGAAGGACACTGTAAAATCTCCATTCCCACCCCACTCCAGGGGAAGGTTACTACAAAATCCCCATTTCCTCTTGATCAGCTGGGACTTGGGAGGCAGAGAATAGATGGGGGTGGGGCCAGTTAGAGGTGGTATTTACCCGTTCTCCGAACTACTCAAAATTTCCGCCACCGGTTCTCCAGAATTGGTCAGAACCTGCTGAAACCCACCTCTGGGCTAAAGTGTGTGTGTGCATGTATGCATGTGAGTGTGTACATTTTCTTTCATTCAATTGTATCTGATTTTCTGAGAATGCTTGGACACATCCCTGCAGTTTTCTTGACAAGGTTTTTGAAGTGGTTTACAATTGCATCCTTTCTAGGGTGAAAGCAAGTGACTGGCTCAAGGTCACCCAGCTGGCTTCATACACAAGTCAGGACTAGAACTCAAGGTCTCTCAGTTTCTAGCTGATGCCTTAACCATTCCACCAAACTAGCTCTCAGTCCAGTACTAGTCTTCCAAAATTAAGTTATATCTCCAAACATATTGCAGATACACTCCAAATACAGCTAATATGAATTCCATCACTTCATCGTTTCAAAGTTTCCATGTTAAGGAAGGCATTGCAAAACTTTGATGGAGTGAGTTGATGATTCTACCACAACAAAGCAATATGCAAAGTGATATATGTCCCTCTTATATCCAAAAACAAAGCAAAGCTGCCTCTTTGCTTTTATTTTGTATTATATCACAGCTTCCCCTGACCACAGATAATTGTGAATAATTGTAAATTAAAATGCTTTGTGTTAACTCTTCGTCTTAGCGAGAAAAACAAAGTGTTACATCTGTAGTGCAAGACACCTTGTCAAAAGAAATCTAAGCCATCTATCATTATCAAACTAAATGATATTGTCAGCCCTGAAGCCATATTGGAGCATCTTCAGGGCTGCCACAGCGAGGCCAGTTGGAGCTGTGGGAACAGGAGGGGGAAATAGAGATAGCTGGGGACTTGTAGCCAAAATAAAATTCTTTCTCCTGTGAACCAAGAATGTTCCCACCAGGTGCTGGGAAGCCAACTGGAGTTGGGACTGTGACCTGATTGGACCACGTGACAGAAGTGTGGACTGGGGGAAAGAACTTTGGGTTTTGATTTGGGTTGGGAAAACCTTTCAGAGTGGGGTTTTCACCAGCTGTGCCAATATGACATGTCTAATAAATTCATACTTTGAGGAAACCTCAGGCCTCAGAGTTTTGACTGATTTGGGTCTGTTACTTGGAACCCTGACAGATATACTCATTATTTGTTAGTTGAGCAGGGTCACATGGTTAGGACCCTGGGTTGACAATTTGCAAGCCCATTTTCAAAGTTTGAGTGCTGCTGTGTGTCAGGGTGAGCTCCAGTCATTTGCTCCAGCTTCTGACGACCTAGCAGTTCGAAAGCATGCAAATGCAAGTAGATAAATAGGTACCACTTTGGTGGACTCATTACTGGGGACATGAAAGGAGCCCCCAATTGGGTGTCCCTGGGCAATGGTGATGTCACCAACCTCTCCTTTCATCACAAAAGCACCTTGGTGCTTCCAGCATAGAAGTATTGTATTATCTATTAGATGTCAATTAAATTCTTATGGTCCCAAGGAAGGTGCTGATAGGATTTGTTTTATGTTCCCTTAAAGATTATAAGATAACTCAGGACAAACTCATATCAGTGTTTTTTTGTTGTTTCCCAGAAAACCTCTAAAATAAGTTCTTTCTCATATTTGAAATGAGTGGTGACTGAAGATTGGAGATGGGGGAGAATAAAGTATGCTGACGATTGGACAGGGAAGTGGATAGATCTCCTATTAAAGCCAATATAGATATATATATATATATTTCCTTCCCTAAATTGGTTTCAATGAGAGGGAATATCTTGAATGAAATAAGAGGAAAGAAGAAGAAAAAGTAAACATTACTCATTGACAGGAACCTCTCAGGGCATTTAATTTCTCAGAGGTTCCAGTATTGGGCTCCTCTGCAAATATAAACTAAGCTTGCTGATCCTGAGTTATATTAAGGATGTTCCTGTCATCAGAAATCAGCCAGTTAGTGTGTAGAAACATGCACCTTTTTATTTTGAAGATTCTTTTTTTTGGGGGGGGGATGTCTTTCAGATGAATAATTAGGCAGCTTAGAACAAGCCCTCTACCCAAACATCACACAGTGACTGGATGATGGATAGAGATTTTGTTTAGCAGGGAAAAGGAACAAGTGCTATTTGCAGCTGGTCCACTAGCAGATAATAAAATCTGCTAGAGGACCTTGAAGTTCTTCTAGTCCAACCCACTGCCCAAGGTAGGAGTCCTTCTACCATTCTGGACAAATGCTTGTCCAATCTTCTCCTGAAAATCTCCAGCGATGGACCAGCCACAACTCTGAGAGGCAAGTTGTTCCACTGATTAATCATAATTACTGTCAGGAATTTCCTCGTTATTTCCAGTTTGAATCTCCCTCTGATGAACTTCCAACCATTGCTTCGGATCCTGCCCTCAGTTGCTATGGACAGTCCTTCAAGTACTGGAAGATTGCTATCATGTCTCCCCTGAGCCTTTTCTTCATTAGGCTAAACATCCCTAATTCCCATAGCTGTTCATAGCAATAGCACTTAGAGTTATATACCACTTCATTGTGCTTTACAATCGTCTCTAAGCAGTTTATAGAGTCAGTTTACTGCCCCCAACAATCTGGGTCCTCATTTTACCAACCTTGGAAGAATGGAAGGTTGAGTCAATCTTGAGCAGGTGAGAATCAAACTGCTGGCAGTCAGCAGAATTAGCCTGCAATACTGGATTCAAACTATTGTGCCACCGGCTCTTCATCATATGATTTAGCCTCCAAACCAAACCCCTTATCAGATTGATGGATCCATGCTAGTTTTCCTTGTGCTATTACATTCATTATTGGAGGAAATTGATGTAGCCCATCAGTTCCTTTGAAACTACAAAACTACAGAGAAACATACAGTATGTCACAGAAGTGAGTACACCCCCTCACATTTTGTAAATATTTAAGTATATCTTTTCATGTGACAACACTGGAGAAATGACACTTGGCTACAATGTAAAGTAGTGAGTATACAGCTTGTATAACAATGTAAATATGCTATCCCCTCAAAATAACGCAACACAGCGCCATTAATGTCTAAACTGGTGGCAACAAAAGTGAGTACACCCCTAAGTGATAATGGCCAAATGGGGCCCAAGTAGCCATTTTCCCTCCCTGGTGTCATGTGACTCGTTAGTGGTACAAGGTCTCAGGTGTGAAGGGGGAGCAGGTGTGTTAAATTTGATGTTATCGCTCTCATTCTCTCATACTGGTCACTGGAAGTTCAACATGGCACCTCATGGCAATGAACTCTCTGAGGATCTGAAGAAACGAATTGTTGCTCTACATAAAGATGGCCTAGGCTATAAGAAGATTGCCAAGACCCTGAAACTGAGCTGCAGCACAGTGGCCAAGACCATACAGCGGTTTAACAGGACAGGTTCCACTCAGAACAGGCCTTGCCATGGTCGACCAAAGAAATTGAGTGCCCGTGTTCAGTGTCATATCCAAAGGTTGGCTTTGGGAAATAAACGTATGAGTGCTGCTAGCATTGCTGCAGAGGTTGAAGGGGTGGGGGGCTAGCCTGTCAGTGCTCAGACCATATGCCGCACGCTGCATCAAATTGGTCTGCAGGGCTGTCGTCTCAGAAGGAAGCCTCTTCTAAAGATGATGCACAAGAAAGCCCACAAACAGTTTGCTGCAGACAAGCAGACTAAAGACATGGATTTCTGGAACCATGTCCTGTGGTCCGATGAGACCAAGATAAACTTATTTGGTTCAGATAGTGTCAAGTGTGTATGGTGGCAACCAGGTGAGGAGTACAAAGACAAGTGTGTCTTGCCTACAGTCAAGCATGATGGTGGGAATGTCATGGTCTGGGGCTGCATGAGTGCTGCCGGCACTGGCCCACCTCCAAAACGACCACTGCCTTGCGAAAGAAGCTGAGGGTAAAGGTGATGGACTTGCCAAGCATGTCTCCAGACCTAAACGCTATTGAGAATTTGTGGGGCATCCTGAAACAGAAGGTGGAGGTGCGCAAGGTCTCTAACATCCACCAGCTCCGTGATGTCATCAGGGAGGGGTGGAAGAGGACTCCCGTGGCAACCTGTGAAGCTCTGGTGAACTCTATGCCCAAGAGGGTTAAGTCAGTGCTGGAAAATAATGGTGGCCACACAAAATATTGACACTTTGGGCCCCATTTGGACATTATCACTTAGGGGTGTACTCACTTTTGTTGCCAGCAGTTTAAACATTAATGGCTGTGTGTTGCGTTATTTTGAGGGGACAGCACATTTACACTGTTATACAAGCTGTATACTCACTACTTTATATTGTAGCCAAGTGTCATTTCTTCAGTGTTGTCACATGAAAAGTTATACTTAAATATTTACAAAATGTGAGGGGGTGTACTCACTTCTGTGGCATACTGTACATTAGCTCATTCATCATCCAGGATTGAGGCCTGCTGGTATTTCGTATACATCCTTCTTCCTTTGTTCAGTAGTATACAGTACAATATCATCCTCCATTTTCTGATCCTATAAATCTTTTAAATGTTCCCCTAGCTGATTAGGATTTAATAGACTACTAAAAAGACTAATTATCCAGTATGTATAGTTTGAGTATAATTGTTCCATAAGAAGACTCCTGAACCTTTAATTTCTAAGCCATGTGTCTGGAAATATGTATTATGATGAAATCTTCTAAATAATGTTTTGTTTGATTTGTAAGCCAAGTCTGAAGTTTTCTATTTATGATGATTGCTTAGGTATTAACACAGCACTAGGCTAGGAGGAAAAGAAAATATGTTTGTATTAAAAACTGCAACTTTAGAAATAATCACTATACATTATACAAGAACAAACATTTGATTTCTTATCATACCGGGGAATACTATAATCTCAAAACCTCACTTTTGCCTATTTTCCCCAGCTTTAGAATAGAATAGAATAACAGAGTTGGAAGGGACCTTGGAGGTCTTCTAGTCCAACCCCCTGCTTAGGCAGGAAACCCTACACCACTTCAGATAAATGGTTATCCAACATCTTCTTAAAAACCTCCAATGTTGGAGCATTCACAACATCTGGAGGCAAGCTGTTCCACTGATTAATTGTTCTAACTGTCAGGAAATTTCTCCTTAGTTCTAAGTTGCTTCTCTCCTCGATTAGTTTCCACCCATTGCTTCTTGTTCTACCCTCAGGTGCTTTGAAGAATAGTTTGACTCCCTCTTCTTTGTGGCAACCCCTGAGATATTGGAACACTGCCATCATGTCTCCCCTAAGTCCTTCTTTTCATTAAACTAGACATACCCAGTTCCTGCAACCGTTCTTCATATGTTTTAGCCTCCAGTCCCCTAATCATCTTTGTTGCTCTTCTCTGCACTCTTTCTAGAGTCTCAACATCCTTTTTACATTGTGGCGACCAAAACTGAATGCAGTATTCCAAGTGTGGCCTTACCAAGGCATTATAAAGTGGCATTAACACTTCACGTGATCTTGATTCTATCCCTCTGTTAGTGCAGCCTAGAACTGTGTTGGCTTTTTTGGCAGCTGCTACACATTGCTGGCTCATATTTAAATGGTTGTCCACTAGGACTCCAAGGTCCCTCTCACAGTTACTACTGTTGAGCAAGGTACCACATATACTGTACCTGTGCATTTTGTTTTTCTTGCCTAAATGTAGAACCTTACTTTTTTCACCATTGAACTAGATTTGGATTGGACAATCCATTAAAAACAGCTTTTTAATAGTTTTTGGTGTAGAAGACAGTCCTCTGTAATATTTATGTACCTTGCCTTACTCAATTGCTTGACTGTTTAAAAAAAGCGGGTAATCCTAAACCAATTCAACTAAATGTGAATTTTGATCAGGGAAATGCTCCCTCTGGAGCCATCAGCCTAAGGAAGATGGGAGAAAAGCAGCACTCTAGATTGATGAAAAAATTCAATCAGTGTTGAACTACCATTTATTGTTTTGATCTGGCTTGTGCCTATTTTTAATTAAGTTGTTCTGATCTATTTTCTTTATGCAAATTTAAGAAGAACAATAATAGATAATAGACCAGTGGCCAAGTGGATACTTTTGGAAAGCCGACAAGTGATACTTGAACAACATATTATCCTCCCACCTGGATTTTCTGGAACTATTTTTGTGAGATCTACTAGCCAAAAATGGCCCCATCTTCCATAATTTTTTAAATCTTCTCTTGCAAGTTGAAGATTTGCAAATTGCACTATCTGCATTAAATAACAAGTGAGGTGATGCTTCATAGCAAGAGATATACAAAGGAATGAGGGGGAAAGGTTGTAAGTTGTAGAAAATTAGTCAGTGATATCAACAACAGCAACAAAAATCTGTTCAGGACCATAGAGAGCAATTATCTAGCTAAACAACAGAGAAATTATTCCAGCACTAGAACTGAGCAACTGACCAATATAGTGCCATGTAGTGTCAATCTTCTCAGCTGTTGAAGCTGGCTATAAAATGTCTGGCATCTGTTTTCTAACTGCCTTTCCTGGAGATTAACATTTGAAGTCATTTTAAGCAAATTGGAGGATTCTCTCTCTCTCTCTCTCTCTCTCTCTCTCTCTCTCTCTCTCTCTCTCTCTCTCTCTCCTAGAAGAGCAAATGGGGGTAGGGAAGAGAAACCTTGCTGAATTCCATTCCATTCCGTTCTGTTCCGTTCCATTCCATTACTCTCTCTCTCTCTCTCTCTCTCTCTCTCTCTCTCTCTCTCTCTCTCTCTCTCTCTCTCTCTCTCTCTCCTAGAAGAGCAAATGGGGGTAGGGAAGAGAAACCTTGCTGAATTCCATTCCATTCCGTTCCGTTCCGTTCCATTCCANTTCCTTCCTCTTTTCTTTTTTTTTAAAAAATCCACATTTGCTTACAACAATAAATGTTGGTGACTTCTTATTTAGATAATATTGGTGTAGATACTTTCTATTGCTTTTTGGTATATTTGTAAATATATTCCTATTCTACTTCTATCAAGACCCATATTCATGTTAATTGTGAATGCGATAAAAGTATCATAAATTAAATTTTCCATTTTGTTTTATTTTCCCAGAGTCCCAGAGAAATTTGTTTTTCCAAGATGTGATCAGCATTAATTCTCATTAGGCAAATACCTGATCTCATATTTCTGAAAGCCACATGGTATATTTGCTCTTTTAACTGTATGTCTTTATGTGAATCTTACACTAGAAATTACTGCCTATCCTAAATTCTACTTAGAACTGTCTCTCTGGGTCAGATGCATTTTGTTTCCAAATAGTTGTAGTTCTCATTCTGCTTTGCTTTTTGCTTGCTGGTGATTTCCACACCTGGCATCTATACATGGCATATCATCTCCTATGGCAAAGTATTTAAAACACCATATTTCCTAATGATTTGGAATGGGTGGTTCTGTAGCCAGTATGAATTACAATTACTTCTCAGGAGAGAATTAGATAATCTTTTGATATAATGTTTGTTGGGTAGCTTCATATTAATATTATGTGAAGCTACCCAATTATGTTCACCCACATTATGAGGCCTGATTTAAATGTACATCCATCCTTCAGTATGGAAGCTGAGGAGGCCATCATACTGCCATTCTCTCAAAAAACTCTTCCTATATGCCTCTTTCCTGTTAGTTTGAAAGACATGGCATACTGAATCTCTGTTTCTGGAATGATACTTGAATCTGGCCAAAATTAAATAGCTGCTTGAAATAAGGCAACCCTTCCTTATTCCTTATACAGAAGCTATATGGAATTGGATGCTTCATGTCTCTATCTACTACTGCAAACTAATTTAGGGTCCCTATTGCAGGATTTATACAGGCATCTCAGTTCCCCAACAGGAAACATTGGGGAATTCTAGAGAAACATTCAGAATTTGCCATCGCGTCCCTTCAGCATTTCTCCTAAGGGCCTCCTGTGATTTTATCTCCAGATAGTTATAAATAATTATCCATGAATGTGCTGTCACTGCCTGTTGCTATATGTGCAAAATAAATCCAGCTCTTTATTCCTACAACTTGGTGAGGCAGCTGCAACATTACATATATAATTTCTCTTGCCTTGGTCAATTGGGAAAAGAGTACAAGCTTTCTACTTCCTCCCTGAGAATTACTAATCCCATAGTGCTATGCAGAGGATAAAATGTCAGCTGTTTCTATATAAGCTTCCCACAACTTGATGCTTTCTAAACTTGGACTTCAGTTAGGCATTTGACAAAGTAGACCACAGCCTACTTTTTGGTAAAAAAGAAAAATGTGGCTAGACAGCATCACCACCAGATGGATTTGTAACTGGCTGCATCAACAGGAGGATAGAATCAAGTTTACATAAAATTAGTAACATTTTGTAGTGCTCTGGTAAGACTACACTTGAAATATTGCATCCAGTTTTGGTCACCATGATACAAAAAAGATACTGAGTTTCTAGAAAAAGTTCAGGGAAGAACGACAAAGATGATTAGGGGTTGGAGGCTAAAACATATCATGAATAGTTACAGAAACTGGGTATATCTATTCTAACTAAAAGAAAGATTAGAGGACACGATAGCAGTCTTCCAATATTTGAGGTTCTGTCACATAGAAGAAGGGATCAATCTATTTTTCAAAGCACATGAGGGCAGGACAAGAAGTAAGATATGCAATCTTATCAAGGAGAGATATAAGCTAGAACTAAGGAGAAATTTTTTGACAGTAAGAACAATAAATTAATGAAATGGCTTGCCTCAAGAAGTTGTGGGTGCTCCATCACTGGAGGTTTTTAGGAAGAGATTGGACAACCATCTGTCTGGAATGGTATAGGTTATCCTGTTTGAGCAGGGGGTTGGACTAGAAGACCTCTAAGGTTCTTCCAACTCTGTTATTCTGCATTTTGTATTCTATTCTGTAAACTGTTTAGACTTCAATTCCAATATAGTTATGATTGCCCTGGATCCCTCTGAAATAGAAACAGAAGGATAATGAGACTATTTAGTCTGAGATCCCTATCTTGCTTGCCTAAACTATGAATTGGCATTGGGTGGATCTTCAAGGCATTTAGGGCAGCCATGTCAAACAGCTCAGCACTATGGAGTGTGAAGTCCATATGTACCTGGGGATTAAATACAGCCAGTAATGCCGTATTTACTAAATGTTAGTTTATTAATTTAATCTTTAAATTCATTTGATTAGATTAGTTTTATAACTTTATTTTTTTAAATGATTGTTTTTATATGTAAGTTTTAAAATTTATGTACATGAAGCCCAATGTATTACCCACTTAAAAGGAGTAAAAATGAGAAATAAGCTCTTTGTTATCATAAATGGCAAATAAAAGATGAATGGTAGAAACATGACAACAGATCTACTTCTAGTCCTGAAAGGCTCATCAGTGACCAGCAAAGCCAAGAGTCTCAAATGAAATATTTTCTGAAATTAACATAAATAAAATAGAAGGAAAAGTCAAAAGATAGAATTTGTTTTCTGGACAAAAAGACATTCACAGTTTTAGACTTGTTAAATATTGCTATTTCTTATTGTACTGAAAGCCATTAAATAGTCAGCCATTTCAACTGAAGGTTTTGATAACCTTTGAAGAACGTTGCTTTAGGCTTAGACGGCTGAAAGAATGCGGAAAGAATGAATGAATGACCTTAATACCAGGGGTGAAATCCAGCAGGTTCTAACAGATTCTGGAGAACCAGTAGCTGAAATTTTGACTAGTTCGGAGAACCGGCAAATACCACCTCTGGCTGGCCCCAGAGTGGGATGGGAATGGGGATTTTGCAATATACTTCCCCTGCCACGCCCATCAAGCCACGCCCACAGAACCGGTAGGGAAAAATTTGGAATTTCACCCCTGCTTAATACCATAACCGACACACTGGAAAAAAAATCTGTGGAATAAGGCTGCTTAAAATGAAGATGGTTCAGTTTTAAACTGACGGGCCCTATTCAATCAACTGATTATTTTAGCAGATAGTTGGGTAGCTAGAAAGCTTGAAGTACAAACCACTGAAAATTCCTAAGGTTTTTGCAACCAGTGTTTCATTGCTGTCCTTGATTCCAAGGAGGTCATTTTTATGAAAGCAAGAATCAGAGCAATACATTCTTTGTAACTTTTCAGAGGTGAAAAATCTTAATGGGGCTGATAAAAAAAATCTTTTTTTTAGTCTTCTTCTAAAGTATTTCATCTACAGTAAAATTGCCTGAAGATTCAACACCAAGCTCATATTTAATCACATCAATGGAAAGAGCTTGTACACTGCTTTTACTTCTCAACTAACCATCTCTTCAGAAAACGAGAAAGTAAATCTTAACACCAAATCTTTTAAAAACTCACCTCTTCTGTCTCTTCATCTTGGAAGAGGTTCGTGAGGGCATTAATATAAGATCTTGGAAATTTTTGGAAACTACTGTGTGACAAGGACCTGAATACCTGAATAAACCTCAAGTTTCTACAAAAAAACATTTCCATTTTCCTTCATAATGCTATTCTTAAATCCAGGATGAAAGAATTCTTGCTTGAGATGTGTTGCAGCTGAGTCAGTAAGAGGTAGACTCAAAATAAGAGAGAGAAAAAAAAGAGGTAGGATCTGGTTAACAGCAGCAGTGCTACTTTGATACCAGTAATTGGAGATAAAGTTGAATCATCTATTATAATTTTTTGGGATGCTCAAAAGACCATCATTATGGCCCAGATTGGATGCATGAAATGCTTTTCAACAATATATGGTGTTTTTTTTTCATCTTTTGCTCACAGGAATACAAATTTGTATTTTTGTCCTGTGACTAGAGAAATCATCAATGGTACTGTTTCTCAACCCATTACATTATATCATGGTGTATGAGAATGATATCTCTTCCTTTATTTTTTGGTTTGATTCTTGAACAATTAACAATCCCCAAATATTAAAGGCCCATGCCATTGAATATAAGTTGTTCTTACATAGCAGCTCTTTGAGGTAGACTAGGTCAAGAACAGACACCACAAGAAATACGTCAACTCTACTTTGTTGACATAGACAACTGAATCTTACTGTAAAAGGCTGGTGGGATTTCTCTTTTCCTCCCTCTTATATTAAAGACAGTCAAGGCGGGGCATGACAATAATCCAGCACAGACTCAAAGGTGAAGAGAGGCTACAGGGAGATTGTCAACCTGAGGGGATTCATTTGGCAGAGTCACAAGCAGGGGAAAGAGCATTGCTAGCAACCAGGAGACGCAGCGTTTGCTGGTCTCAGAAGATGAAGAGGCAGTCCTAACATGTTCCCCCCTCCCCCCATGCAAGAACCTGGTGTGAAGAAACGAGGGCAGAACAAAGGCACTCAGCAAAACTGTTAGCTAGAAGGAACCTTGCCCTGCCAAAGGGACCAATCAGGGTCATGTCACCCTTATATAAGAGAAGCTTCACCCACGGATCAGTTGGCAACAACTCTCCACTTACCTCACCATTGTATTTGTCAACTACATAGCCTATCTTCTCAAGCAGTGAACCTGGACATTCATTCCACATTTGTTTGACCTTCTAGTACAGGGGTGTCAAACTCACGGCCCACGGGCCAGATGTGTCATGCACTGGCCACGCCGAGTTTAGCGAAGGGGGGAAAGTCACAATATGCGACATGATGACGCCGTGACGATGCAAGTTTGACACTAGATTAAATCTAATCTGGTTGACTTTTTGAGGGCTGGGTATTTTGGGTGTGAGGGCTGTTGATTGTTTGTTGAAACATTTTTGCTATTAGAGTTCTGTTTGAAAAATATAAGGCTTAATCATGTGTCTGATTTTTGTGGCCTGGGACAGTACTGGTATCTTATTTCTCACCATTTCTGTTTTTCTGGATTAAGTTCCTATTTTCTTAAGGACTGTGGCATATTTTCTTTAAGGTTATTAATTGAAATAATCTAATTTGTTGTCTTTGGGTGCTACTATATCTTTGTTAGCCTTACTAGGTTTCCAGACAGGAGACATGACCAGATGAGCTAATTCTACATTATTATAAAGCTACCTTAATCTTGCAAGTCTGAAAGTATTATTGTGAAGTTTCCGAAAGATGCCCTAATTAATTCATGAGCCACGAGCCAAACTCCAAAAGAAATATAAAGATTTATTAGGAGCGACATTTCGGCAATACTCCGATGCAGTCAGAACTGAGCTCACGTAGGCTACGCGCCCTCATGACCGTTTCCCTCCTTCTCATTGGACATGTCATAAATCACATTCTCCAATGAACCACACTGGCAGGCTGTGAACCCCACACCCCTTCTTCTGACTCCGGTAACCTAGGACACAATCAGTAAAAGAAACATTTGTGGAATGTAGTTTCAGTACAATCAGCCACTCCGTCAGCTCTC
Source organism: Thermophis baileyi (assembly GCA_003457575.1). NCBI lineage: Eukaryota > Metazoa > Chordata > Lepidosauria > Squamata > Dipsadidae > Thermophis > Thermophis baileyi. Next base: position 1,142,377 of record QLTV01004237.1, on the reverse strand, counting down.
CCCCCCTCCATCTTATGGCAACTTGAAAGATTTGCAAGTTGACAATTATTTCCTCCCAGTCCATATAACAGCCTGAGAAACTAGGGAGGGTCTCTTCTGAGCCTCTTGCCCTACCCACTATCCATCTTTTATCTGACTGTTCACTAGGCAGTGTCTTTGCGCCCAATCTTCCAAGTTCTTTCTCCCATATCATTACAATCTATAGCTTCCTGTGAGTCATTAGGATTTACAGTATATAGATTCTATTAATACTTGAGCTTTCTTAAAGTTTATCATAATTTATTGAATTAACATTGTCCAATGTATAGATGCAATTTCAACAGATATCTTAATATTTAAAATTCCTATTAAGTCTCAAGGGTAAGATTAATGTTATTAAAATGAATATTACATTAAGATTAATGTATATCTTTAGAGGGCTTCCAAATTAATTCTTATTAGATATTTCAGACAGATAGATAAGTTAATGAGATTTTTTTAATGACACCCTAAAGCCTTAGAATATTTTTGGCAACACTGTGGTTATCATATGAGAATGGTGGCTTTAGTTTGCCAGATGTTCAGTTATATCACTAGATTTTCATTTTAGTGTCTATATTTTTCCTGAATGAGACTTATTATGGTTACTTTCCCCTTTGGACCATTTGGAGAGCAAATATGTTACACTTTTGAAATTTCAGTAAGTTTTACTTATTCTAAACTCGGTTCTTCATCTCCTACCGGTACTTTCAAAGTTGGTACAAATATTTGCTTATGTGTTCTAAGGATCAGAAGATAGAATATACAGTACATTGTGATATGGTTTTAATGATAAGCCTAATGAATGAATGAATGAATTCCACACAGGTATTTATACAGTATTTATTATAGGGATATTTCTGTTGAATTTGCTTTGGAATGTTTATTTTTTCCCCACTCCATAATCACTAATTAATGTAAACTCTTTTCCCTAGTATTTCACTGCTTTAACATGAACTACAAAAAGTTATCAATTTTGAAAGAAAAGGGGGAGAAATTTCTTCAGGGCATTTGATGTAATTCCACACAGCCTTCAATCTGTTTCCATTTCCAGTGCTCTTTTATCTCTCAGAAGGCTGACAAGCTTCCTGACATGGGAGATACAAGCATATTACCCCAGCAATCCAAACTAAAACCCCAATGAATTGTGAAGGGTGAGATATTTCCAAAGAAGTTCTGGTTGAACAGTTTAGTAGTCCAATGCTTTTGGTGTCTTGAGTTTTAAAGTTTTTTTTTAATAAGCTAAATCTATCCACCACAGGTTTGCACCAACCTCAATGTGAAGGCAGAGGGTGAGGGACTATAATGAACCTCACAGAAAATCTGATGGCTTCCTAGGGTGATATTCATGATATGAAGGGTTGTGGACTTATGAAGCTTGCCACTTCTCAGTTGGAGCTTTGCCTTTCCTGGCTCTTTTGAGAGATGGAGGGATAACTGACTGCATCAGAGAGCTCATCAATACCTCTTTGGAAGAGCAAAGGGTATTGTCTGCGTTGAAAGAAACAGTGATATATTTCTTCTTGACGAGATTTTCCTTGAGTCTGACCCAGTAATTCCCAAAAGTGTATGCTATAGAAAGAGTGGTGGGTCTTCAGTTGCAAGTGCCATAGAAGAAGTGAATTACAGTATTATTTTTATTCAAGTTTTAAGGGTGGGAATGGGATAAAAATAAGATGGTTTCACCATTGTGTGATGCAACAAGAATTGCATATAAGGAGTGTGCACCTTTTTGCCCTGCTAATTTTCTCAGTAGCATTGATATAACAATTTTACCCTGTACCCTTAGGCTACAGTGAAGGGGGAATTTGGAGGTCCTGTAGGTCCTGTTTTACATTAGATCTACTTCTGTCTATGTAGTTTCAGATGTTTGTAGTAGGGAATGGGGGAATCTATCTGTAGGTCACTCCAAAAAAGACGGAGTCAAGCTATTCTCCAAAGCACCTGAGGGCAGGACAAGAAGCAATGGATGGAAACTCATCAAGGAGAGAAGTAATCTAAGAAGAAATTTCCTGACACTTAGAACAATTAATCAGTGGAACAACTTGCCTCCAGAAGTTGTGAATGCTCCAACACTGGAAGTTTTTAAGAAGACATTACACAACCATTTGTCTGAAATGGTATAGGGTTTCCTGCCTGAGCAGGGAGTTGGACTAGAAGACCTCCAAGGTCCCTTCCAACTCTGTTA
>QLTV01004237.1:1120110-1140056 GCA_003457575.1 Thermophis baileyi | reverse complement strand
TTCTATTCTATTCTATTCTATTCTATTCTATTCTATTCTATTCTATTCTATTCTATTCTATTCTATTCTATTCTATTCTATTCTAATGCTGGGCACCACAGAGTTCTTTTCTTTCTCCCCAGCTGTTTAACATTAACACGAAGCTGTTGGATGTAGGTGTATATCCAGAAACCATCTAGTACATAAGCATTCCAACGATAGTTCTGGATGGAGTAGCATGCCATATGAAGAAGCAGACCTATCACTCGGGATACTCCTAGATTCATAACAATTGCTTGTAATGCAGACCATGGTTAATGGAGAATTTATGTAATTTCAGCTGGTGTGCCAGTTGTGACCCTATTTGGAGGAGGCAGAAGGTGAGTGGCCACATAAATCAAATGAATAAATAAATAATATGCATATGATGTGCAAATCAGCTATGCTGTTAGAGATAAAACTGGATTCTTTCAACTCATTTAAAAGTCCATATGTTCTTCATTCCCTCTATGTGCAGTGCTGAATGTAAAAGACCATTGGTCTCATTTAATATAAGCCAGTTTTATAAATTCTATAGAATTCAGTTCCTAAATTCTATAAAAGTGCACAAACATGTTTGACTTATACATGCTGAGTTCTAGATAAATTCAAATAGTTTTTCCAGTACTTTATCTTCATTATGGCTTCTACCCCCACTACTTGTGGCTCCTGGGTTCTTTTCTTCATCATTAAAAAAAAACTAAAATGTTTTCCCTCATAAATGTTTTAATCATTTAAAGAAATCCCTTAAGAGACCAAACCAATATTTCATCCAATATAATTCACTGTTTCTCATTCTGTCTGTCTCCCACACATGCCATCTAATACATTAATCTATAATTCATTATTTCAGACTTGGAAAATAATAAAGCAAACACCCCAATCCAATTCTTCAAAGGTAAAAAAATAATTAAAAGTTATATTTGGTGTTTCTAACCCTAGTCTTAATTTTTGTATACCTTGTCAAAAATACAGCTAATGTCAAAAGATTCAGAATGAATGGCTTAATACAGTTTGGAGAGGCCAATCTGATCAATTAAAATGCAACAATTTTCCCTGCAGAGAAGAGTAGAATATGCTACTGGCCAATTAAAAACTGATCACTCCTACTTTGCAATTGTTGGTCACTTAAGGTCTCAGCTCTTCCATAGAGGATGTAATACAACAGTTGTTTGTTATCGGAGAATGTATATTGTTTCAAGCAGAGTATAATTAACACTGACTTATTGAACTTTGATGAAAAATTGGCCTTATCATTTACACCAGGGATGTAAAAAGGTTGAGGACCTCTGATTTACACCTAGTTACACTCATTGTTAAAAGCCAACATGAAACTTTTTAGCTCTATATTTGAAGGATATTTTTTGCCTACAGTTGTTTTAATATTCTACTTATATTTCTTCTAAAGAGCACCACTTGGTACTTCTTTACAATCATTTCAATGAAGATAAGTTGAGAAAGAATAACCAGATTCTAATAAAGCTGTAAATTTCATAGCCATGGGAATTATTCGGAATCCCACAACTACTTACTACATAATACTGGTTCAGTGAAGGCATCTGTTTAGAACACGAGTATCAAACTTGCTGCGTCACATTGCCATCACATGACGTATCATGACTTTTTTTTCCTTCGTGCAGCTGGGGTGGGCGTGGCCTGCTCATGACGTATCCGGCCCATGGGCCGCCAGTTTGACACCCCTGGTTTAGAAGAACCAGACATTGTTTCAATTCATCCTCTATTTGGTGAAACTGATAACAGCACACCCCGTTGCTGGTTTCAGGAACAGAGGGTGAAGGGTATAAGGAGGAAGACAGTCAATAATTAGAGATGATTTTTAAAATGTCAAAGAGTCCATCGGCAATGGGGCCCAAGATAGTTAGCCGTGCATGGAATGCTCTTGGATCAGTGTGTAATAATATCCTGAAGGAGGGGTGATACCAGAAAGGCTGTTGCTGGGCATCATGAAAAGGTCCTATTATAAGATAAAAAGAATGAATGAAAGTGGAATTAGAAAGGCAAAATTATATAAAATATGATCAATATGTACAATAATAATAAATAGAATTTTATTACAGTTTTTAAAGCAAGATAAAAAACAATACAAACTAATTAAAGTAAGAAAAAAATAAAGTGTGAATTTTATGGGAAGTTAGGTATCAAAGCTGCTAATATAAAATCATTATCTGCTGGCAGATTCCAGTGTTTAGTTTGCAGTAACCATAGTTTGTGATGATGGACACCTATTCCCAACTGTGGCAAACCCTGGAAAAGGGAAAGATTAATGACCCCCCCCCAAATAGGAAGGAAATGAGGGAAATTGAATGTGTCCCTAAAATTTAACTACTGCTATATTGGCACAAGAAAATAAAGGTTAGACAGTTCAAGGTATCTGATTTAAAGGATAGGCAAATGTTTTCGGGCACTGGACAGTTTAGGAATTTTAAATATATATGGTACTATTACCCTTTAAAAATTACTGTATTAATTCTTCCTCAAATGGCTGTCATAATCAGGATGGCTTGTTACAAAATCACCACACAATAAAATGTGAATTGTAATCTTTTGTCTGGGCAACTGGACTTATTTTCAAACATAGCACTAGACTACAGCAATCCTCATGTCTATTGTCTAAGCATACTTGTTAGGTTATGTGGGACACAAGGGCATTCTTAGAAATAGGATTGGTGCCAGAAAATAGCAATTTACTTTGCAGGAGGTCAACTTCCTATTAATTTATTTATCATTAAGCTTTGAAATTAAAGTTAAAGGTGAGTACACAGAATCTAGTAGGCACCAAAGATGAAGCTGCCAGCCCATTAGCATCTGGGTGGGTTGAAGTCAGGCCTAAATTGAATCCTGGTTTTCATGAAAAATTGACTCTGGGATAATATTACCTCAGGGTACCAGCAAGGTTTGCTTCAAGGAAGACTCTTTAGAGCAGGGGTCTCCAACCTTGGCAACTTTAAGACTTGTGGACTTCAACTCCCAGAATTCCTCAGCCAGTGGGAGTTGAAGTCCACAAGTCTTAAAGTTGCCAAGGTTGGAGACCCGTGCTTTAGAACATCTTAGTGCCAGTTACATATGTACACATTTTGAGAGGCTAGAAAATAATATACCATGGCTCAAATCTCAGAAAAGTCAGTCAGAATATTTGTAAACTTCTCAATTTGGACCTAATTCATAGAAAATATTATTCAGGTCTTCCTAGACATAAAAGTGGATGTTCAAAAGAGATGGCTATCTATATTTCTATACAGTATTACTCATATATTGGAGTAATAATAAATTTGAAGGCATATTAACATTTATGATTTCAGCATTTCCACTTGTGGCTGAATATTGGTTTAATGTTCTTAATACAATTAAGGGTTAGATAAGAGAATAAATATCAAATTTAAAGGCACCAGTGGATTTTTAATTGTAATCTACCAATTTATAAATAACTTTGTATTTATACCACTTGGATTGTCACAAAGGGATTATAGTTTTTTTCTTTAAAAGAGAGTACAGTAGTATCCCTGGATGTTAATGGCTGATTTGAAGAAACATATGTGCCCTCATCTTTTAAACTGGCTGTCTATCAAACAATGAAATGACTAAAATGTTTGAGTCAACATAGTTAAGCTTTAGTTGATTAAAATGGAATATTTCTTAAAATCTATAATTGTCAGTTGATGTGTGGCCTTAATGGACACGCTTTAGGTTGGAAGTGGTTGGTACAGTGACAAAGAAAGCACCACCCTGCTGTGTTTGAGCCTTTGCTTTTTAGTCTTTATTTAATTCTTTAATTGTTCTTACATTTATAATTCTTTTTATATTTGTATTTTTATTACACAGTAAGCCACCCAGAGTCATTTTGGATATGAAAATGGCGAGTACTGTATATAAAACCAATAAGTAAAAGTTATTGTAATTTCTTTTTCTTTTAAAAAAAATTTGGTTAGTACTTTCTGTCTAATTTATGTTTTTGCATTTTTGCACTTTGTATATCTTTTATTTGGTATTATTGATTAGTACATTTAGAGAATGTTTCATTTCACAGAACTGCTTTTTTTATTACAAACTAGCTGATAACCCAGCATTGCCCGGGTATTTATTTATCCCAATCCTGTATTAGACAAAATACTGTGGGGGTAAGACACCCCTAGCACCCCTAGGTGTGTGTGTGTGTGTGTGTGTGTGTGTGTGTGTGTGTGTGTGTATTCCAGCATAACTCTGGAATGCCTCGAGCAATTTCAACCAAACTTGGCACACAGATGACAGGCCCGCCACGCCTCCATCACTCAGCTCAACCGCCTGTCCCCCGCAGCAGAGCCTGTCGGGCGTGGCAGAGCCCCCCAGCCACCATCAGGGGGTGCTCTGCCAGGACTCATGGACGGCGCTGCTCAGAAACTGCTGCGGTGCTGAGGCTCCAGTAGCAGCCAGAGGAAGCCGTGTAGGCAGCGGCAACGGTGGGTGTCCCCCGGGGCTGCGGTGCAGCGACCCCGTCGGGATGGAGGGCCGGCATAGAGGGAGCTGAGCATGGACAGCCAGATGGAGCCTGCCGCAAAGGAGGAGCTGCAGCTGCTCAACGCATCGCTGCTCTGCCAGCCAGAGAACGGCTCATCACACAGCTCCTGGAACAGCTCCCCGCAGGTCCAGAGGTGAGGCTCCCCGCAGCCTCACAGGTGACTTACTATCTGGTACACAGATGACTTACTATCTGGAAACAAATACTGTGGGGGGTAAGACACCTCTAGCACCGCTGTGTGTGTGTGTGTGTGTGTGTGTGTGTGTTTGTGTTTGTGTTTGTGTGTTTGGTTGCAATTGCTCGCGGCATTCCAGAGTTATGCTGGATCACTCACTCTCCTTAAAGGCCCAGGCTTTCCAGAGTTATGCTGTAACACACACACACACACACACACACACACCTAGGGGGTGCTAGGGGTGTCTTACCCCCACAGTATTTTTTTCCAGATAGTAAGTCATCTGTGTACCAAGTTTGGTTGAAATTGCTCGAGGCATTCCAGAGTTATGCTGGAACATACATACAACCTTTTTTATATATATAGAAGAAAGATGAATAGAGAAACCCACATTTACCTTTGGCTTTGGGACTGAAATAAAACCAGCTTCAGTCTGATGCTGCAGGCCTGCAAAATTGCTAAATCGTTCATGTTTCCTCCACTTTGCTCGTTGATTCTGAAACCAAATCTATGTAAAAGAAAGAATTAAAATTTTAAAATTTTATTAATGACTACTACTACTACTATTGCTGCTTCTATTTATTAGGAGAAATGTTTACAGAAAGCAATAATTTCTGATTTGCCCTAAGATACCAGAAATATAAAAATAGGTATTTTACAGTATCTGACAGTTGGCTTATAATATATTTTCAGTAATTTGTATATTATATAATTTTTATATTTTTATACTATAAATCAAAACTTGATAAACCCAATCAAAACTTGGTGTTTTGAATCCTGATTTCAAATTTTAATTGGAATTTGGAATTTGGAATTCTATTTTTATTCAGAATTCTGAGATTGAAATTAAAATATTCCAAGGAATAGGATTTGCCCACCTCACCTGTGTCAGCAGGAAGGGCAGGACACAGAGCCCATTGGTCAAGGAATTTTGGCTGGCAGAGTCCAGGTGAAGAGCCTTTTCTGCTATGGCTTCTGCCCTTTAGAACATTGTATCCTCCCCAGGTGAGAACACACCCATTCACCTGATATTCCATAAGGGCCTGAAGACCTGGCTCTACCCGTTGGCCTGGAGCCCCAACAGGAATGCACCAGTCTGGAGGCGGCTATCGGATTAAGATAAGACCTTACCTCTCTCTGTGTAGCTCATGCTTCTTTCCCCCCATTTTTCAGTAGTAAATTATTATTATTTACTGTTTTAATGTTTACTGGTTTTTAATGTTTGTAAGCTGCCCATAGTTGCCTCTAGATGAGATGGGCAGCACACAAACCAAATAAATAAATATCTTTTAAATCAGAGCAAATTCATTTTTCCTGAAATTTAATTCACCTGCTAAATTTATTTTATTCTTGAGGAATTTTGTAGGTGAAGCTTAGAATGAGTGCATATATACAGCTAAAAAAGTACACAAAAATTAAATCTGATTAAACAATGGTGTTTACCAATCAACAACTTTCCTACATTTTATACAAGAATAGAAAAATACTACTGAAATGATACTTCGTTTTATCTGACCATTTAACAAAGACCAAAAGATGTATTCTTAAAATCTGATTTAAGAACTTACAAATCAATAACTGTGTAATATGTTTTTTTACTTTGCTTTGCTTTCAGTATCTGTAAAATTGGGATTGGTTTGGCATGTTAACAATTTTCTGAGGAAATTCTATGTGGTTAAATTTCCAAATTCATCTAAAAGTAGAAAACATTGTTATTTTATGAGGTTCATTGCTTTGCAACTAAATAAAACCTCACTTCAAGGGAATGAATTCAGTTACAAATACACAAAAGTGGCAATTGTTTATTAGGAAATCAGTTTTTGTTACAGAGAATTTACTTTTCAAGTTTCAATAGCAACAAAAATAGAGTTCTCTGATGTATGATAACTGGCTTATATTTAATTTGTTGACATTACTGCATACAACTATCTTCAGAATCTTTCATAAACCAAAAACTCTTTTCTAGATTAATGACAGGGAAATATATATTGTGTTATAAAGTTTGTTGTAATCTGACTGGTACTTATCAGTTTTACCCTTTTTGTTAATTTATCAATATCAATAACTAATCAGCATCCAGCTGCATTTTTTCTACATTAGAAGGAACCAGAAGTTACCTGAATTCTGGTTTCTGGAAGATTAATTTTGGCTGCCAGCTGGTTGCGGATGTTGATATCTGGATAGTGTGTAGCTTGGAAGATTCTCTTCAATTCCTTGAGCTGCTCTGCTGTGAATGTGGTCCTAATTCTACGCTTCACTTTCTTGTCATCTGCACAAAAAGACACCACAGATTTTAAAAGAAAAAAAAAATCCCTTAATACAGAGAGGAAATCTAAAGGATGCAGAAGAACCAGGTATATTTCAAGTATTTTTGATAGATTTACCGTATCTGCCTCCCATTCTGTTTCAGAATGCCTGCACAAATCCTGAGAGTTTAGTTTTGTAGGTGAGACTGAGAGATAAATCCAGGCCTAAACAATGCTGCCCTCAGGCCTGACCCATCGCATTATGATGAATGCAAAAAGGTTTCTATGCACGATCAGTTGTTTATCAGAAACAAGTTGTTATACCTCTCTATTCTGGGTTGGTTAGACAGCAACCAGAATATTGCTTCCAGATCTGGGCGCAATATTTAATAAGGACATTAGCAGACTAGAACCTGATCAGAGTAGAGTAACCAAGGGTACCTGGATAAGAAAAAAATTAGGAGAAGTGATTTGAGGTATTATTAATGATTAATCTAAAGAAGACTGGCGAGGCCTGATAGCTATCATCAAGTACATGAAGGCTAACATGTAAAACATCTGCAGAACTATTTAAAGCTGTTATTTAGAGAAAGTAGGATTTGAATGACAGGGAAGTAGGCCAATTTCCAGTTTTAATTTCAAGATGGCCAGACTCCTTGACTGGTCTGGGCAGCTTACAAATAAAAAGAAAGACAAGTAGGTAATGGTGGTAAAAGCTATCCAACAATAGGACCAACTCCTTTAGTGCATTCCCCATTGGAAGTGTTGATGGCCATCTGTCAGAAATGTATTTCTGCACTAGGTAGAGAATTGGGGAAGACAATTTCCAAGATTCTTTCCAAACCGTATATTCTATGCTTCAAGAAGGTCCATAAGATTGAGGATGCAGCACAATTGTATATTACAATGCATAAGTAGCTTTATTTGCCCTAATTTGTTTCGGAAAAGCCTATACTTCATTCAAAGATTTTGGGGAAGTAGGCAATGGGACAAATAGTGCAGTTGGGGTTGTTCCTACTGTGACCCCACTGTAGCTTTCACACATAGTCCTAGAATTGGGAGAAAAGTATGAATAATGCATTCAGTCAGACACTAAACATTCATAATGGCAGTTTTACTTGGTTCCATATATATTTATTTTATACTGTGTTAGTTGTTTTAATTGTTTATATGAGGTACATTGCCCAAGTCGTTTATTGAAATGGGCAGGTATAGAAATCAAAGGCATAAATAAATGCAAGAAATTACATAAAACTCTGGAAGAAACCAGGGAAGAAAGAAAGAAGATCAGTTCAGGGAAGCAGGCAGACCATGTAGCTGGTCTACAACTTGCTAGAAAAGAATGTATTTCATTTGTTTTCTAATGACGGCTAATATGAATTTAACTTTTAATCATTTTGTCAGGTACACTTTCATAAATCTTTCATAGATCTATCTTCAGTTATCTGATTATTAAGATAAAAAGTGGTATCTACAGTTATCTGGTGTATATACAAAATAACAGGCTTCAAAACAAACAGGTTTGATTTGATGCATTGTGATAATACAGAATTGAAGATAATTGGTGACAACAATCTTTTCAGCATAGGATTCAATATATAATCAGTTGGGTAGAAAGAGGTACATCTGTCTTGATCTATGCTGTCATTACGATCTTAGCAAAGAATAAAGAGTCAGATTGATTGATTGATTGAATGAATAAATACAACCCATTACTAGGAAGCTCCATCTCAAAGCCTTGAACCTTTAATATATCAAAATACAAGTCGTTAGATACTTCTCCCCTGACAACTTCCAAGACTGTCAGTCATGACTATCAGTCATGCTGAGTCTTGCTAGCAATATGACAGCATTTAACAGCCCCCCCTTCTAGCCTTTGGAAGGTCCTTAAGACCTGCCTTTTTACTGAGGGCTGGGATAGGATTGTCTAGGTAGATAATATAGAAGGAGGGCAATAGAGCCTGCTATGGGGAATTCCAAGGGTACAGAGTTTTATTTAATTATCTTTTATCTTTTATTTATTGTTTACTGATTTTACTGTTTTATTATTGTTTGATGTATCAGTTTTATGGTTTTTTAGAGATACCCAGAATTAGGCAGAATTGAGCAGCTATATAAATATTTTTTTAAAAAGAAAGAAAGAAAGAAAGAAAGAAAGAAAGAAGAAAGAAAATGATGCAGTGATTAAGAACTGAGCAAATGTTCCTTGTGTACACATTAAAAGCAATAACCCTGAAGCTGTAATATTATTGAAAGAAATTGTTTTAGAAGAAGAGCTTAATCTATATCAGCGGTTCTCAACCTGTGGGTCGCGACCCCTTTGGGGGTCGAATGACCCTTTCACAGGGGTCGCCTAAGCGCACGCTAGCCCGCCATCTTGGTGCCACGCCCCGTTTGTCAATTCATCGCGTGCGGGGAGGGGGCGGGGCAGGGGTCGCGGTGGCGGGGCAGGGGTCATGGCATTAGGAAGGTTGAGAACCACTGATCTATATCATCTAACTGATACGCTTCTGTATTGTAGGAAGGAAAGACACCGTTGGGTATTCTTGTATGGGACCGATAGCAGGAATCCAAGAGAGAATTAATTGGGGTTTTTTTTTTTTTTTTGAGAAGATCTATAAGGATGTAAATTTGTTCACAGAGAACATCCAATTGCCAGTAGTTTTGTTAACCAAACACCACAAATACTTCTTTTATTTACCAGCTGCACTCATTCTGAGTAATCAGTTTCAAGCAGTGATGCAGCCATGTCATTTTAGATCAAAACTTTACAGAAATGTATGTCCTCAGTACAATGCTTTAAATAACAGATGGTGGAGAACAACAGTGGAAGAGGGCAGCATATGTATATTTTTGACCAAATGAACTAGTAGCCGAATTTAATGGATTTCTCTTTATTAGCACATGCATTGTTAGCAGAGACATTTCCCACCTCTTGTTACTATTCTGGTCACTTTTGACTGGAATAGTGATAAGATTTCAGTACCAAAGCTCTATCCTACTTGCACCACTTTTCAGTAGCAAAATGAAAGGCTTCAGTTTTCAATGTACTCTGGGTGTCATATAATTTCTTGATGCCACCCTGAGGGAATTTAGCCTTGATCATAGGAATGGATGTCTGGCATTCTGACTTGAGAGGGAACTTTATGGTGTTCAGATCGGGGAGAAAGAGATGGAGGGAGAGAGGTGTACTACTCTCAGCTATCCTGGGTGGCTGAAATGGTGCTTCATATATGAGATATCTGCTTCCTATGTCCCCTGCAGTCAATTTTTTAAACAGGTTTCATTGTTGTTGTTCTTTTGAGTCACTATTGATTCTTGATTATTGCTTGGACAAGTTTCTTCAGTTTTATTGGCAAGATTTTTCAGACGTGGTTTGCCAATACCTCCTTTCCAAGGCTGAGAGAGAGTGACCGGCCCAAGGTCACGCAATGGTCTTCATCCCTAACACAGAATTAGAATTCAGGGTCTTCTGATCTCTAGTCTAATGCCTTAATCACTACACAAAACTGGTTCTGAAAAGTGTTAGCAAGGGTGAATCTGGTGTGGAAAGTAGAAGGAAAGCCTTTCTATTCTACTCCACTCCTGGCTAATAAATTGGAGAACAAGTCTGGATGCTGGCCAGGAATTTTATTAACTGCCTGGAATATACTAATAGAAAGGCATGATAGGAATTTAGAAATAATTTGCTTGGCTCACCAAAGCTAGAGAAGAGCAACAAAGATGGTTAGGGGACTGGAGGCTAAAACATATAAAGAACGGTTGCTAGAATTGGGTATGTCTAGTTTAATGAAAAGAAGGACTATCATGTCTGATAGCAGACATGATAGTGTTCCAATCTCTCAGGGGTTGCCACAGAGAGGAGGGCATTAAGCTATTCTCCAAAACATTTGAAGACAAGAAGCAATAGATGGAAACTAATCAAGGAGAGAAGCAACTTAGAACTAAGGAGAAATTTCCTGACAGTTAGAACAATTAATCAGTGGAACAACTTGCCTCCAGAAGTTGTGAATGCTCCAACACTGGAAGTTTTGAGAAGAGATTGGACAGCCATTTGCCTAAAATGGTATAAGGTTTCCTGCCTGAGCAGGGGGTTGGACTAGAAGACCTCCAAGGTCTCTTCCAACTATTCTGTTCTGTTCTGTTCTGTTCTGTTCTGCTCTGTTCTGTTCTTCCAACTTTATAACATAAGGGTCAGATTGTTCCATCACCAAACATATCAGAGAAGAGATTTGTCTCGAGAATAGTTAGTTCTCCCTGCTCTGTCATAAGATCTAAAACAATCTTTTCTTCTTATAATACCTCTCCTCATATATTCGATTCTACAAAACGTTTTCTCTATACAAGGTCAAAGCAGCAACAACAATACAAGGAATTTGAGTACCTGCCCCACTGAGCAGTTAAAAAAAAAACAACTGGATCACTCAGATTATAATAATAAAATAACCTGAGGTCAGCTGTAAACCAACAGAGACTGAATGGACTGGCTTTGATTTCAGCTGTAAATGAAATTGCTGCCACTGTAGTTACCGTGAGCTAATCAAGAACATGCTGGTAAGAAAGTGAAAAGGTGTATTTTTATTAAACTTAATCATAATAATATTTCTACTTCCAGGGAGAGAAAAGGAAAAAGGGAGGAAGGTGTGTACACTGTTCTGTATAGTGACTGTTAGCATCTGCCTCATGCAGCAATGGTAGTTACTGCCTCGTACACTGACCATTCACAGTTATGACTGTGATGAACAAGCAACGATGAAAGAAGTAATGGGTGGAAATTAATCAAGGAGAGAAGCAACTTAGAACTAAGGATAAATTTCTTGACAGTTAGACAATCAGTGGAACAACTTGGTTCCAGAAATTGTGAATGCTCCAACAGTGGAAGTTTTAAAGAAGAGATTGGACAACCATTTGTCTGAAATAGTATAGGGTTTCTTGCCTGAGTTAGGGGTTGGATTAGAAGACTTCCAAGGTCTTTTCCAACTCTGTTATTCTGTTAAAGTAATTTTTCAACCAATCCTTGAATTTATGATCTCCAGAAGTATGTAAAGCAAGGAAAAGCTGAAATAAGATTATAAGCACAGTTGCAGTTTTACTTACTGACTGCTTTGTTTAATGACTAGTCCCAACTCGGTAACTAAAGAGGACTACTTGCATGTGAGAAACTGGATTTACAGGGGCAAGTCTCCATTAGTGTTCACCTCTAAAAAGTGACAATTTCTTGCAGCTCCAAATCTTTGCAAGCAACTTTGAGATCTCAAATTAAGAGATCAACAGCACTCAAAATCACGGTATAATAATGGAAATTATAGGGTTATAAAATGTTAAGTGCAATGGTGGTTTTACGAATATGGCTCTGGGGAAATTACACTATGTTTCTTACTTTAAAAGTTTCTTTATGCAATTACTTAGAATTATTACTTTCTTTTTAAGCTACAAAAAAGTGTTTAGAATAAAAACTAAAACAAAAACAAAAACTGAGGAGGTCCTTTTAGAAAAAGTGATTGTTAAACTTCTTGCAATGGTTCCAGTTTCTTCATTAAAAGACATTTTTATTACACTGTTAAATTTTGAGTAGATTCAAAATGAAGAATTAGGGCATGAAGATAACCTTTACACCTTCAAGAGATATGGGGAACGAAAATACTATAGTGAACTTCTCATCCACATTATTTCCATTTCTCTAGTGTTTGGTTGCCTCCCAGTATTTTGCTTTTGAAAATAATAAAGTAAGAAGAAGATCAACTCTATGTAGAACAAAAATCCCTGAAAATCTAGAAAAGGACAATATAAATTGCTGAAGAAGGTCTTCAAAATCATGAAATTACTGTGCTTATGCCTGAGAATGGGCCACTGAGAATTTTCAAGGACAGAAATGCACAATAGAGTTCTCACACATAGCTACCTTGAAAGGCATATATTCCTTTGCTATGAATCACAAGTAGCTTCTGACTTGTGCCAGTTCAAGCAGTGCTGTCTAGTTCTCCTGCTGCTCTTCATTTCATTGCAAGCAACCTCTTCCACTCCAATTGGCAAGCGAGCACTGTGCAGGAATGCCTCTTCCCCTCTAGCCATTGGTCATGGCCTCCAAGGCCATTTATTATATTTACAAATTCAACAATGGGATGGTGAAAAGCTGGTGGAGGTTTTTTTTGGGGGGGGGGGAGGAGAAGGAATTCACTGATGGAACATGTGAAGATGTATTTTTTTTTTTAATCAAGAGAAATTGACAGTCAGAATTACTACTCACTCTAGCCGAGAATACAGGAAAAATTGTAAAACTGTAATGTTTTCTTTCTTCTTCATGTTCACTTTTAGGAGTAAAGTAGCAGAAAAATCAATCATGTTAAATATGGTCTAGATGGAACACTAGGCCATCAATGAGGTCAAAACTGAACAAAAGGTTGAAATCTGAAAATGGATTTCTTAAATTGGCTTCACTTCATTTCCAGAGCAAAAGTTGAAGGCTACAAGGTGGAAAAGCCATAAACCACCTGTGGATTATATATAATTACCTCCTTTCTATTAGAATTATAAGGGAGAGTGCTGGAAAACCCTTCAACTTTTGCTCTGGTGGATCCTCTTGTAGAAAGTCAGCACCTACCCCCTCCTAGAAGAATGAAATATTTAGAGGAATATTAAAAAGGCAGAATATTTCCCCTAAATGAGAAATGGAGAAACATGTTTTTTTTAGAGTCAGGAAGCAGCCCCAGCCTCCCTGCCCCCAAGCAGAAACTGAGGAGGCAGCTTTTAGAAATGCAGATTTGGTAATCCATTCAAGACAGAATATTTCGAAACTCCCTGCAGCAAAGTCTGAACAAAGGCAGAATGGTAGGATTAGCCCCTGAAGATCCAAAACAGGATGAAAGCCATTAAGCCACAATAAGAACTGCCCAACACCTTTTCAGAACACAAGCCCCTTCATTGCACCATCCCAGAGCAGTCCAAACTTCACCTGGGAGCTCAGATAAACAATAAACCAGAGGCTGACCAGATTAGCACAGACAAGCATCTAGGATTTGCCTATAGAGCCAGCTATGCCCCCTACATAACCCCTACATGACCCCATAGGAATCTGACAACAGCCAATAGAATACATGTTCTTGCACAGGAAAAAGAAGCTCATGTGCAAAGCCCAAAGAAGGTATAACCCCCCCACACTCAACTCCATTTTGTAAGCTGCTCAGAATCACATGTGCTTGGTGGTTCTGCTTCATCAATAAATGGACTCTCTTTCCAATCAGCCTCCAGCCTCCATTGTATTTCCAGTGCCTTCCTCCCGGCTTGGAACTGAACCAGATGGATATTTCTTCCCACACTCTGATTGGAATATCTTCCAATATCTTTGTGTAAATATAATCTGTAGGATAACTGTGTGGAGTTTCTCAACTGTTTAACTGTTATGATATTACTTCACTGTTTCAATTAGATCATTCAGGTTACCTGTGATTATCCATCTCCTGAATGTGAGATTTGAAAGCAATTCTAGCTAACAATAACGGAGGCCTACAACACATTATTAGATTTATGATCTGGCTGTATATCAAAATTATATTATATCCTGCTGAGTGATTTGAAATATTTTTAAGAAGAGTTTTAGTGGTGTTGGGGCAATATTTTTAGCAAGATGCAAAGTCCTTCTTTTATGTAGCCTATAAGTTGAGGACACTTATAAGAAGCTCTCTTACTTCACACCATGAGTGCATGGAGCAACTTATTAGTCCTTGATGCCTGTATCTTTGAAACATCTGAAAGTGTTGCTCCTGTTATGAGTTGGAACATGCTTGAATTGTATGAATTTTGTTTCTTCTTTTTAAACTATATGGACAAGATCTAATAGAACAATGCATATTTCAAAATGATTTGAAAGAAGTACATCAGGCATAACATGAACCCAGCACCTCTTCGCTACTACTTAGATCAGCTACATCCTTTTTCCAACTTCTATGCAAGCCTGAAAAAAATATTCCACTGTTTTAAGAAGGTGACTCTTAAAGCAGTGGGACATGTTACAAGAATACATGGAGGCATAACAAAATGTGTTGTTTCCTTACTGAATAACAGAGAAGTAATGTGCCTATCTGAAATCTGAAGTATTTCTTCCAAATAATTTTCAAAGTATGCACAGCTCAATAGTCTGTTTCCTCACAATATATTTAACTAGCTGATACCCGTGCTTCGCTACGAAACTATGTCATGCGGCTTGATAAATTGACAGTTAAAGCTTGAAAATTAATGAGTAGTTAAAAAAGGGGCTGTATTATTTCATTAGAGATGGTAAGCTAAGTTTCTGTTACAGATGAAAACATTATTATAAGTGTAACAACAATGAAATAGATGGGCTTAAGCCTTTTAATCCCAGCAGCAACCGTGGCTGTTTTGTCTATGTAGCCAGGCTAATAAGTTGCATAGCATAGACTTTCAATTCGTCCCTCAGATGAATTGCTCAGGACCTCCCTGTAAACAACATTCCTGGTTTTGCTGTCTGCCTGGAGGCTGACCAGGCTATCAGGTGAACTGACTCTGGAGCATGCCACATAGAACTGGCCAGGGGAGAAACAGGCAGCTTACCTTACTTGTGTTTTCCTAATAGCATCTGTAAATCTTTTCCTGCGTTTTCCCCCTCTTTTCCCTTTAACTGGTGTTACAATAGAAGGAACAGATTTGTCTGAACTGAGGAGGTCAGTGTAAGAAATTATTTGGGGCTGGGACACTATGCAGACTGTTCTGTAGTAAAGCTGCTTGCTGCTGTGAAAGCAGAAGCGAAACTGAAACTCCTCTGCTTGTGTTTTGCATTTGGATCAGATTTCTTTTCAGGTGGGGAGGGGGGAGTAGAACTCCTTAGCATCAGAGCTTGTTAATATTAATATAAGAAATACTCATGCTGTGATGGTCATTTTGAAAAATCCTTTTTTAGTGAGCACCTAGAAGCCAAGAGGAACATACGTGGCAAATTTCAAGTTTGTAGGCTTTACAGTTCTGGAGATTTCGTGATTAATGCATGAGTGGTTTTCGCTTTTATATATATAGATTTATACCTAGAGATGATCTAAAGAGTGAGTGGCACTTGGAAAGATGATGATGATGATGATGATGATGATGATGATGATGATGACGACGATATTGATCATTGATCATTGATTCATGAGTGATGTGGAAAACATTCTCTTCTCATGAAAATGTAGGATAGCCTGTTCATTAGAAAAAGAACAAAAGAAGGACATATGGCTTCTCCGACAAACTGAAGAGTCTATTTATTTGATTATGAAGAGACCTGGAATTGAGAATATGGTACCATAGCTAATTTTTATCAGAACATTTTCTCACCCCTTATTAAAAGAATTAGTTTAGCTGGGAGAATGGTTCTAATTGGATGCATACAAATGGCTCAGGCTAGAGCCTTCTGCCACTGAAGCGTCGCATTTAGCTTCCTGCTGATATCTGTTGGGGCACTGCAGAAATGGAGCAGCAGGATGCTGGAATGTTTAAAGGCTCCGTTTAATTTCTTTTAGACCAAAGCCTTTCAGACAAAAGCTGCCTTCACCTAGGCACCAATCACAGACACTTAATTACTGAAGCGGATGGCTGCAATGAAGAGTAGGAGAAAAACCTCTGGCATGAAAAACAGGAAAGCTTTACACACTTAGAAAAAAACCCCGAGTGATTAAAAAAATCGTACAACAAAGGTGAATGATAAAAATCGGTGTGTGTGTGTGTGTGTGTGTGTGTGAGAGAGAGAGAGAGAGAGAGAGAGCCCTCTCATGAAAAATCTATTCAATGTTAACTGTGTTTTGAGAGGTTCCTTGCTGAGCTGCCAGTGTAATGAAAGCAAATGAAGCATGGAAGAAAATAATGTAGGAGTCCAAAAAGAGATTGAATGCATTGCAAGCAAAGATTTGATGGTAACTGATATGGAGAAGCGTTATTCAGTTCTGGAGAGATTACAGCAACATGGCTGAAAATAACTTAGTTAACCTTTGTGCATTAGCTGCCTGTAGGGCTTGCTTCTTGCAGGTTCCACTTCCAGGTTTCACACCTGCTACTATTGTTATTATCCCAGTCATACAGTGTCCTAAGCATATTTCCTAGAAATCTAGACTTCTGGGGTTTCCGAATTCTACTTCATATATTATATTGCCAGGGGACTACTTAATATCTGTTATTGTCTATACCAGGGGTGTCAAAATCAAACTCAAGGCCCGGGAGCCAGATCTGGCCTGTGGGGTGCTTAGATCTGGCCCATGGGGCCGCCCTGGAAACAGCAAAGAACTGGCCCATGGTGCATCTGCCAGTGAAAATGCAGGTGGCCCTCCCGAGCTCCGTTTTTGCTGGCAGAGGGTTGCAGGAAGCTGTTGCAGCCAAAACTGGAGCTCAGGAGCCTGTTTTCACTGGCAGAGTGCTCAGGCCACTACTGGTGCCCCTGACACGAGTAATGTTGAGCTGGCCACACCCACCTTGGCCCCTCGAGGTCAAACACAACCCTGATGCGGCCCTCAGTGAAATCGAGTTTGACACCCCTGGTTGAATTTGGTTTGACACCAAATATGAATAATTTAAACATAACATTAAATATAAAGAAAATGAAACTAATGACAACAGGTAGAACAATCAGAAGAAAAATTCTGCACTGCAGCTGCAGAGGAACCACTCCCACTGGAAAAGACACATGCAAGCAGAGTAACAGTGGGATTACCCACTGCATCCTGTTGCCAATTGTTGCCATTACAGCACAATATAGCATTGAGAGATTGAGGGGAAGAAATTTTGATTGGGCAGTGGGAAGTGTGCTGCCCTGGCAGTTGAATATAGGTAATCCTCGACTTACAATAGTTCATTTAGTGACTGTTCAAAGTTACCACAGCACTGAAAAAAGTGACTTATGACCATTTTTCATACTTACGATCTTTGTAGCAGCCTCATGATCATGTGATCAAAATTCAAATGCTTGGGCTACTGGTTCATACTTATGACCATTCCTATGTCCTAAGGTCATGTGATCACCTTTTGCAGCCTTCTGACAAGCAAAGTCAATGTGGAAGCCAGATTCATTAAACAACCGTATTATTAACTTATCAATTGCAGTGATTCACTTAACAACTGTGGCAAGAAAGGTCGTAAAATGGGAAAAAACTCACATAACAAATGTCTCACTTAACAACTGAAATTTTGGGCTCAATTGTGACTGTAAGTCGAGGACTACCTGTACAGCCTATAGAAATAGTAGCTTGTCCAATCCTGCCATTTATCAGGAATTTTAAATCATCACAGTGATGGTCCTTGAGGGGATAAACTGATTAAAAATATGGGGACGTTTTTCGTTAGGACTAACTGAAATGATACAAAAGGGTCTGCAAACTCTACATTCTCTAGAACAGGGGTCTCCAACCTTGGCAACTTTAAGACTTGTGGACTTCAACTCCCAGAATTCCTCAGCCAATAAAGTTGGCTGAGGAACTCTGGGAGTTGAAGTCCACGAGTCTTTGGATTGGCCATGGCCCAGTAGTAGAACGCGGCCCGAGGGTTGGGGGACCCCTGATGTCGGTATAGGTTTTTTTTGGCCAAATGGCTGCCCAATCTCTAGAACAGGGGTCTCCAACCTTGGCAACTTTAAGACTTGTGGACTTCAACTCCCAGAATTCCTCAGCCAATAAAGTTGGCTGAGGAACTCTGGGAGTTGAAGTCCACAAGTCTTAAAGTTGCCAAGGTTGGAGACCCCTGCTCTAGAACATTTAATCAAGCCTGGTGTTATCATCATTCAAGAGAGAAAGAAAGCAAAGGCTTCCAAAGATTAGGCCAGATATTTCAGCCATGAGATCTGTGCTTCAAAAGGAGTCTCAAAATCATCTGTAAAGTGAATGCAAATTCAAAATTACTCATTGTTGGGGCAAGATTGCTCCAAGTCTTCAGGGTCAAATAATCAAAGTAGTTGATCCTCCCATCTCAGAAACTAAAAAGACCATGATCCTCTTTTCCATGAATGACACACAAGGCACTTGGTCCGGCAGAAAGCAGACATTAAAGTTTATTAAATCTTTCGATCAACAAAGCTAGAGATTTGCATGTCATGTATGATGTCAATTGCCAAGGGGATGCAGTGGTGCAGAGCAGGGGTGGGTTCCGGATTCTGCTACTGCCGGTTCGCTCAGGGATGTGCCCCGTGCATGCGCAGTACTAAAGAAAAAGCTTCTGCGCATGCGCAGAAGCAAAAAACAAGATGGTGCTGCCTATGGCACTGCCGAGAGAACCGGCTTGGGGGCGTGGCAGGCCTGGGTCGCTGCCGGTTCCAGCGACCCAGGCTGCCAAGTTACTAACAGTTCTATAGAACCGGTCCGAACCGGTAGGAACCCACCTCTGGCGCAGAGGCTTAACGATACTGGAACTGCCAGCCAGAAATAGTCTGCACTCCAATGGTTCGAGCCTGGCTCCCTGACACGGAATGAGCTCCCCTCATTCGTTCCCTAGCTCCTGCCTACCCAGCAGTTCGAAAGCCTGCAATATTGCAAGTAGATAAATGGGTACCACTTTGGTGGGAAAAACCTAGCTACATTTCTGTGTGCAGAGAGTGGAAGCAGGCACTGGACCTGGCTGGATGCAAGGAATTGCAACATTTTATTTATTTATTTATTTTATTTATTTATTTTGTCAAGCATGTATTAGATAACAGATATAGGTATAAACATGGTTATTAATACATGAAATGGATACAAATAAAAGGGGACATTAGGACAGGGACAGTAGGCACATTGGTGCACTTATGCATGCCCCTTACAGACCTCTTAGGAATGGGGTGAGGTCAACAGTAGATAGTCTAAGTTTAAAGTTTTGGGGGTTTGGGGAAGAAACCACAGAGTTAGGTAGTGAATTCCAGGCATTGATCACTCTGTTGCTGAAGTCGTATTTTCTGCAGTCGAGTTTGGAGCGGTTTACATTAAGTTTGTATCTATTGTGTGCTCGTGTATTGTGGTGGGTGAAGCTGAAGTAGTAATTGAAAGGTAGG
>QLTV01004237.1:1096462-1119594 GCA_003457575.1 Thermophis baileyi | reverse complement strand
GCCCTTTCTGATACATAGTCAAGGTCCTTTTGAAGGGTAGTAGCATTGGCGGTGGTGTTGAATAGTTTTACATCATAAGCGAAGAGGACGCAGTTGCTTTTAATTTGATCGCAAAAGTCATTTATGTAAAGTATAAAGAGTGTTGGCCCTACAACGCTGCCTTGGGGGACACCACTGTTAACAGGTACAGGATTTGATAGGGCGTTCCCTATTTTGACTATTTGTTGCCTGTTTGACAGGAATGCAGCTATCCAATTATGCAGGGGTCCAGAAATGCCATAAGATTTTAGTTTTAGAAGTAGTTTGTCCTGTACCACTGAATCAAAGGCTTTACAGGAGTCTATGTAAATTCTATTGCTTTGTCCTGATCGAGTTGTGTAGTCCATATGTTTTTGCAGTGTAGGAGTTACAGATTACAGGATAATTTTTTTCTGAAACCAAATTGTTTGTTAGAGAGTAGGTTGTTTGTCTCTAAGTGGAGGGTAATGGATTGGTTAATGAATGATTCCATGACTTTGCAGATGACGCAACATAGAGGTGAAGTGAAGTGAGACTGGTGGAGGAGCCCAGGAGAGCCAGCAACCCGAGTGCCACTAGTTACAGTAACTGGTGTAAAGCTAGTTTGCTCCCCACAGTGCACTAAGGATAAGTGTGTAATGGCTGAATAGAATGAACTAGCATTCTAGGATGTCAGGACTGCATTGTGTGTCTAGCATGTGTAGATTTCCCTGACATTGCATGCCATATGATGGCATACGATATTTATTTTATAAATAAATAAATAAATAAATAAATAAATAAATAAATAAATAAATAAATAAATAAATAAATGAATGAATGAATGAATGAATGAATGAATGAATGAATGAATGAGATAGATAGATAGATAGATAGATAGATAGATAGATAGATAGTGTCAATTGCCAAAACTGAGTAGGGTTCTCTGGAGGCCATATTAGACCATTGAAATGGATAGTTACCTTCAAATTCAAAGTTAGCCCTTTCCTCTGAAGGCAGTAATTGACAACTTTTTTTTAGGTGAGATAGATAGATAGATAGATAGATAGATAGATAGATAGATAGATAGATAGATAGATAGATAGATAGATAGTGTCAATTGCCAAAACTGAGTAGGGTTCTCTGGAGGCCATATTAGACCATTGAAATGGATAGTTACCTTCAAATTCAAAGTTAGCCCTTTCCTCTGAAGGCAGTAATTGACAACTTTTTTTTAGGTGAGAGCAAACTTAGATTTGTTTGTGCATTGTGTGCAGTAGCTACAAATACCGGGAATTTTGGGAACTATTACACAACACAGTAAAATTAACAGGGTTGGAAAAACTGAATTTTTGATATGATCCCACAGGGCTCTTATGATTTAGAAGAGTAGTGTTTCCAAACTAGTGGAGATAGTTGAATTTCTTATCTGTTTTCTATAGCAGAGCATTTATAAGCTGTCTGATGTTATCTGTTCTTTTTTTATACATACTGAACCCAGCACATTGATCAGGAGTTGTTGTTTTTTAACTACTTCATCTCAAATAGGCTTCTTGCTCTCTCAATGAGTTTTATCACTACCTTCTGCTCTTTTAGAAGCTGTTAAAACAACATACAAATGGCATGCACCTCATTCTTAATCTGAGAAGGATAATGATGATGTAAGCTATGGAGATGTTCCCCCAAAAAAAGAATAGCCACCATCAAATTAAGATATCAGGGTTCCAAGTAACAACCCCAAAGCAATCAAAACTCTGAGGCTATTATGACTACACACGCCCCCAGCTATCTCTACCTCCCCCCCTCACGTTCCCACAGCTCTACCCAGCCTTGCTGTGGCAGCCCTGAAGATGCTCCAAAATGGCTTAAGGGCTGACATAAGAGAGAAATTATCCGGCTAAATTCTTAACTATAGGAAACAGCTCCTATAATCCTAGGAACTCAACAATCCTCAAAATAACTTCGTTTGGCAGACTTATAAAAAGTGACCCCCTTATCAAGGACATTATTGATCCACCAAGCCTGACATTCAATCCATCAAAACCTGGTCTAGCTGTTTGGGACTTGGTCTATAGCTTTTAGCAAAGGCCCTTCCTCAATGGATATGTGATTTCAGCAAAGATTATGAGGAAAATATCTGCTGACATTCAGATTGGGTGGGATGGGATGGGAGAAGGGCAGAAGACTTTTTTCTCTGCTTCCTTTACTTTTATTTTACAAGTGACACACAATGGTTTGACAGCCTTTTCTCCCTTATTTCTTTTTTAAAGCAATTTTTCCCGATAAGATAACATTTTTATTGACTGAGCAACTAAAAAGACACTTTTCTGGAAATAATATGATGTGGTCAAGTGTCTCTGCTAGAAGCATTGTATGGCAGGGCAGGGGACGAGAAGAAGAATAATTCTTTTACTTCCAGAATTTCATTTCATTAAAGAAAAAGTAAGAGAGAAGATCCACCACCATTCTCCTTCTGATTTGAATTCTGTATGATACCTCATACACATACTCTAATGGAAAGAAAAACTGTGATATGAATTTTGTAAAATCATCAGCCAAGAAGAAGCAAGAAAAAACGCAGCAAAAACCTGAAAGGAACAAGAATACTCCTGCCTGGGGGGAAGAATAAGGGTGGAACTGCCCCTTTCTGAGCAGAGGACAAAGCCAAATGACCAGGAGTTCAACTGAGACAAGAGCCTCCTGGCCTGGTGAGGGCCAGATGTAGCCTTAGCCATGCTTTGCTGCCTTTGCTGCCAATTCCAGTCATTCTTGTCCAGTGATGACGAACCTATGGCACGCGTGCCACAGGTGGCACGTGGAGCCATATCAGAGGGCACGCGAGGCATTGCCCTATGTCAGCTCCAGCGCACATGTGCGCACTGGTCAGCTGATTTTCGGCCTTGGGGAAGGCCGTTTTGCCCTCCGGAGGCTTCAGGGAAGCTTCCTGAAGCCCCGGAGTGCGAAAAACAGCCCAACGGGCAAACCGGAAGTGCGTTTTTCCGAACTTCTGGTTTGCCCGTTGGGCCGTTTTTCACCGTCCCAGGCTTCAGTGAGGCCTTTGCGCATTTGCGGGGGGGGAGGCGCATGCGCAGGGGGCAGCGTGTGGGGGGATTGTGCGCATGCTTTGGGGGAGGGAATGGGTGTGGGCACACGCATGCGCGCTAGCGCACGCACCCCCCCTTTTGGCACGCGAACCAAAAAAGGTTCGCCATCACTGTTCTAGTCCATCTATGGATTGGGAAAGGCCTTGAGCCACTGGGGCATCTCTGTGGGCAACCAGGGAGTGATGACGCCCTCCAGATGCTTCCCCAGATGCTTCTCCAGATGCCTCAGTTCAGAGGAAGATGAACCAGTCCCAGGCACTTCAGGAGGGAAGTTGGTCAATGGCTCCAAGCAGCCAGCTGAGAGTGATTTGGCTGAAGCAAAGCTGCTTTCAGGTTGGGAAAGCATGCAGTTGCAGCTGGTTAGTAATGATGAGGAGGAACTGCCTTCTGCATCCAAGAACTCATAGGGCAGAGAAAAGGCAGGAGCAATGAAGGTCAGCTTGATTACTCATTACTGGATTGACCCTGTGCTTTCACTTTGGATTGTGCCTTTGAATTCTGGATTTGTCTTGCCGAATGCACCCTCTTGTATTGTGGATTTAATTTTGCCTAGTAGATTTATCTTGTTTGGGAAACTTTCAAGTGCCTTGTGGACTCACTGGCCATTGCTCTATGGAGTAGCATTGGCCTGCTTTTGGCTGGACTTAATTGGGACAGTTGTGGGTTTTTAGTGAAGGGAATTGCTGGGGAATATTAATAAACCCACTAACTCACCATTACATGTGAGTGAATGTGACAGTACATAGGGTGCCCAAGAAGTGTTAGTACTGCTTTATAATGCCTTGGTAAGACCACAGTTGGAATATTGGTTCTAGTTTTGGTTGCCACAATATAAAAAAAAATGTTGAGACTCTAGAAAGAGTGCAGAGAAGAGCAACAAAGATGATTAGGGGACTGGAGGCTAAAATATATAAAGAATGGTTGCTGGAATTGGGTATGTCTAGTTTAATGAAAACAAGACTAGGGGTGATATGATAGCAGTGTTTCAGTATCCTTGGGGCTGTCACAAAGCAGATGGGGCCAGCCTATTCTCCAAAGTACCTGAAAGCAGAACAAGAAGCAATGGATGGAAACTAATCAAGGAAGGAAGCAACCTACAACTAGAAATTTCCTGACAGTGAGAACAATTAAGCAGTGGAACGGCTTTTCTCCAGAAGTTTTGGGTGCTCCATCACTGGAGTTTTTTCAGAAGAGATTGGACAGCTATTTGTTTGGAATGGTATAGGGTCTTCTGCTTAAGCAGTGAGTTGGACTAGAAGACCTCTAAGGACCCTTTCAACTCTGCTATTCTTCTATGGGAAGAATAATTCAGTAGGCCTAAATCTCATGAAGAGAGGGAACTTTCTACAAGAAGAAACAAGGGTGCAAAAGGTGCAAGAAAAAAACGGTGATAAGAATTTTGTAAAAACATTAGCCAAGAAATAGCCATGGTTGAAATATGACTCTTTTTAGGTGATTACAAACTTGTGAGCATCCAAATACAACTGAATGCAAGCCAAGCATGTGACCTTTTGAGATTTGTGGTCTAGCAATGAAATAAGGAAAGGAAATACATGTAATAATAATTAAACAGAATGACATTTCATTTGGTTGGCTAATGGAACTTTTCTTTTCTTTTTGACAACCATTACTGATTATTTCAGTTAGTTTTAATAATCCATGTAATCTGAAAGTGTCATTATTCATGCAGTGAAGACAAATGTCAGAGCAAAGTAACACATTTTTCATTCTACCTCTCTTCTGGGTCAGTTGTTCAGGATAAAACATATGTGTTTACTTAGTTCTCTTTTTAAAAACTAGAGCTAAGGCAAAAATGGGCCTGCCCTACTTTCACTGTCCATTTGCACACCATGGCAATTGGGACAATTAATTCTAATAATTCTTGGTGGTTGTGCAATGATAAGGCAAAATGTTTTCAGCTCTAGCTTTCCCTGGGAACATGAGAGCATTCTGAATTTAGTAAAAAGTTAAATTAAGATAAAGGGCTGGTGTCAGAATGAACATTTTTCATTATGGTTTTATTACCAACCAAACAATGGTTTTCTTGCCATTCAAAGCAACAACTGTGGGTGGATACATTTTCAGTTCACTTTACATCAATGATTTTCAAACTTGGCCACCTTAAGATATGTGGACTTCAACTCCTAGATTTTCCCAGCCAGCATCCAAAGTGCAAAGCACCTGAAGTATTAGTGAACCATAATTGTTAATTTAGTTCCTCTTAATTTTTAAGAGGAAAATTATTGAATACTGTACATAACTGAAGAATCAAGAGGGTTTCTTTTAAAAAAATTAAGCAATAATTAAAACCTGGCATTATCCATTATATTTGGGAATGCAGCCCCAGCATTCAAAAGTCAGGCCCTGTGCAGCATTTGGTCTGTAAAAAATAAAAATAAAAATAAAAAGGGAAGCGGTAGTTCTTGTTTAGCAATCACAATTGGGACCAGCAACTGGATCATGAAGAAAAGTGATCATTAAGTGAAATTGTGACTATGCTTATCTTACTTAAGCTTCCCTTTGCTTTACAGGCTTGTGAAGGTCATAAATGTAAGGATTGGTCATAAAATTACTTTTCCATCACTGCTGTAACTGTGAATAGTCACTAAACAAGACAGTCACTAAAGGAAGACTGGAGTACATGTGTGTCAAAAAATTCAAGATGATCATGCAGTCATGGCTGTGATTTTGACCACAATGTAAAGGTCTGAACCATCCAATTCACAAAGGGAGCCATAGTCCTCATCTGAAGAAAGCTGGTAATTATGATACTTGCAAATGTCTCTGATTTCAAGTTTATTACCCCCCCCCTCCCACTGCACTATAAAAAGGTTAAACAGAAGAAGGAAAAAAACCTGTTTTGCTTCCATTGATTCTTAGTGAATCTAACAAGATGCTTGTTTTAAAAGTACATTCCCTAGGAGAAATTAGCCTTTCCTTATGGTAAATCCAGTATTTCTGTGCACTTAAATGCTTGGCTCCTGAATTTCTGCTTGCCACATATGCACAAAAGATCTATCAAAATGGCAATTCTGATAAATTAAAGTGACTGTAGAAATGCAAAGATTCTATAATTTATTCCATATGATCCCCCAATTTTTCTCACATTATGAAGATGCCAATCTCTTCAACATTTTTAGTTGCTTCCTTCTATCGAAAACAAAAACAAATAGGAAATTAAGTTTGCTTGAAATCTTTAAAATAACTTCTCTAAGGGAAAGAAGAATAGGTAAAAAACAAGATGTTAAGAGTGGGAAGATGGTGTTGAGAAAAGGGCTTTGGAGGTAGAATGACATTTTCTTTGGTAAATGTAGCATTTGACTTCCAGTAATGGTGACATTTTAGCTTGGCGCAGACTGAGGGAAATGTTAATAATCAATTGAGAAATGGCTTCAAGGTTTGGTTCAAACTGCTTCAGCATCTACATATGCAGTAAGATGCAGAGGGAAAAATATAAGTAATATAGTTGAATTCACTTTAGGCAAAATTATTTCAAAGAAAGATTAAAGACTGATAGCTGGATGCAAAATGGGGGGGGCATAGTTCTTCAGTAATTCAGTAAAGAATAATAGTAGACCTTTTAAGATAGAGAAGTAAGGCACACACTCATAAAAATGTAAAGGCTGTTATACATATTCCAACTTTAAAATGTACATTGAAAATTTTCTGTAGGCCTGCATAATAATATGAATGACAAGCATGTCTTCTAATGTGATAGTGAGCTTGCAAAAGGCTGCAACGAAATGCGTATTTCACAGTAATATAGATGTGAAGCTTCTAGCAGAAGAATTCAAATTATTGCTGAAGAGAACTTTGTTCTGATAGTTCATAAATTATCCTCTAAAACTTCACTTCATATATTAGATATAAAATATGAAGGGTAGAACCTAGCCAACCCTGGCTGATTCGCCCCAACTAAGGTAAAATCCAGAGTTATAGATTAAACTGGGAAGTTGAAAAAAATATCCACAGAAAGGCAATGGTAAATTTAGAAGAGCCGAGGTGGCGCAGTGGTTAGAGTGCAGTACTGCAGGCTACTTCAGCTGACTGTTCAGCAGTTCAGCGGTTCAAATCTCACCGGCTCAAGGTTGACTCAGCCTTCCATCCTTCCAAGGTGGGTAAAATGAGGACCCAGATTGTTGGGGGCAATATGCTGACTCTGTGAACCGCTTAGAGAGTGCTGTAAAGCACTGTAAAGCGGTATATAAGTCTAAGTGCTATTGCTAAGTGCTATTGCTATTGCTAAATACTTTATTGCTGTTGACAGGAAAGCTTCATGGAAGTAGAGTTGAATTTGACTCGAATGAGACATTTAGCATTGTTTGATGCCTATAGCTAATGCAGCATCTAACTGATTTTGCTTGCCTGATTTTAAAAAATGAAGAAAATCGAACCCATTCCATAACTGGATGGGAAACTACTGGGGTTCTAGCTAGATGTTAAAAAAAAAACCCTGAAAGGCAATACATTTAGGCACTGCTGCCACAAAACTACACATCTATGTAGTTATTATGAGTTAACCTTGATTTGAGCATCTTTTTTCTTTTTGTTTTTATAGGGATATATAAAGTATTTTATATTAGGGCTCAAAGATCAAAGGTACTCTGCTTTAGGCTAAATTTCAGATAGCCATCTTATTTCCCAAAACATATTGAGATGGTGCTAATGAAATTTAATGGCAGAATTTCAACCACAAAAATTAGAGCCTTTGTTCCACAAAGGATGCTTGGAACAAAACTGCTTTCATCTACAGGAATATAATATACTGTATATGTATGGTTATTTATTGCAGTTTGTATGCTACTCAATCCAATAAGATCAAAGAGGTTTTGGATTAAAGTAGTTCCAGGATAGCCTTCTTCAGTGACTTTTTATCCTATCATTAAAATACATTACTGAGTAACAGTTGATACCTAAAATGCTTGTACTTATTCTGTTGGTTTCCAATCTGTTCTTTAGAATATCACACTGCCAAAAGTCATGTTACCTGAAAATGTTTTCATTTTTATCCTACCCAGCCTACATCTCTAATACCCCTGCTTCCTATTTTTTCCCCACAGCAACTGCTCTCTAAGGTGGTTTGGGCTGAGAGAGAGAGTGATTAGCTCAAAGTCACCCAGCTGGCTTTCTTATTGTACGTTATTATCATGTACTACAATTTTTAAAGGCTCACCCTAACTTGTAGTGGGAGCTTACAAAAGTAATGGCAAAAAGGAATAGATGTGTTTTGTGAGGAAGCTGGTAAGTTTGTAGATCTCATCAGCTGTGATTAAGGAGCATTATTTAGCTAAAGGAGTAAGGCTGTTTTTTTTTAAAAAAAATTCCCCTGAGCACAAATAGGGGTACAATTAAGTAAGTGTAAACTAATGCTTTTATCGGTGAACCTCACTAATATTATGCATTCTAAAATCTCTAATGAAGTTTGAGCAGTCTGTAACCAACTAGGAAAAGGCTCTGGATCATAATGAATTATGAGTACTCAATAAAGATATCAACATAGAGCACAGCAGCAAATTCCATTCTATGGATCATGAGGAATGAGATGAAAAATACAAAGAACAACAAATCAAGGCTATATATGCATCTAGAATGCAGTATATCATTCTAGTCATCACATCTGAATACACACACACACACACACACACACACACACACACACACACACACACACACACACACACACACACACACACACACACACTTGGAACCAGAGGTGGGATTCAGCAGGTTCTGACCAGTTCTGGAGAACCGGTAGTGGTAATTTTGAGTAGTTCGGAGAACCTGTAAATACCACTTCTGACTGGCCACGCCCCATCTATTCTCTGCCTCCCGAGTCCCAGCTGATCGGGAAGAAATGGAGATTTTGCAGTATCCTTCCCCTGGAGTGGGATGGGAATGGATATTTTACAGTATCCTTCCCCTGCAATGCCCACCAAGGCATGCCCACCAAGCCACGCTACGCCCACCAAGCCACGCACGCAGAACCAGTAGTAAAAAAATTTGAATCCCACCACTGCGGTATATATATATATATAAAAGGAGAAGAGAATGCCTGCCTTATGAGAAAAGTCTAGAAAATTTGGGACTGAGAGGAGGAGACAAAAGCCTTCATGACATGGAGATTTTACAGGAATAACTTTTTATCTCTCTTGGACCAATGAAGTTATCCAATGAAGCTGATAGGAAAGAGATTTATAACAGGTAAAAACAAGTAATTCTTAACACAGTACGTAATTAACCTTTGGAATTCATTACCCATGAGAAATGGTGGTAATCATAAGCTCAGATAGTTTTAAAAAGGAAGTTTGATAAATTCATGGAGGATAGGCCTATCAAGGGATATTAGCCTTGGATTCTCAATGACCTGTCTGAGCTTGAGAAAGCATGCTTCTATATACCAGTTGCAAAGGAATAATAACTGGCAAGGGGGCATGTTCCTGTGTCTTCTTGTTAGCACCCAGAAGGCTACTTTGAGAAACTAAATGCTGGACTAAGTTAGGACTGTTCAAATACCTATGACAATGGATGTTAACCATAATTAAATACTATTAGCATTTTTGGTTTGTGTTTAGAAAAGATGATAAGTGCATGAAGAATAGAAAATTAAATGAATAATTGCATAAAATTGCCCATGAGTACTTCTTAACGACTATGGATGTTTTTCTTCCCTTCGACATTCTTCAACTACTGTATGTAATCTCTCAGAAATCCCCAGCCATTGCTGAAAATTCTGGGTACTGAAATCTACATATCTGGAAGGAGCCCAGTACTCCACCTTAGGGAAGACAAGAGGATGGTGCGTATTTCACACGTTTCTTCCACTTTTAGACTCTAATTGCATTCAACAATTTCAAAGCATGTGAGGAGGGGTTGTTGGAGGAAGGAGCTATTGCAGCCTAATTTAAATAACAGGAAAAAAAAACACTTTAAAATTTAAAACACTTTTCAAAATGTTTGAAGGGATTTTAAAATGGGCTTGAAATGGACTACTCCAACTGACATCTTTCTAAAATATTGGAATGCGGAATTATCATGACCACATAATGCATTTGTTGGGAAAGAGATTTTTGTCTGTTTCCCATTCCCATCTGTATCTGTAAACAAAGCACATTTTGCACGAAGGTAATTCACAATGTTGCCTTAACAGTGCAAACTTTTATATAGCAATTGGGTGTTTGAGGACTCAGGTTTACTTTCATAATTTTTTATATTTAATAAGTTTTTTTTGTGTGTTTCTGCTGTAAGGTGCCCAGAGTCCCTCAGGAGTTGGGCGGCATAGAAATCTATCTATAAATAATAAAATTGGCATTTCATAGCTTGTTTCACCAGCAGTGTAGAGTGTAGACTGTAGGCTTTGTGCACATGAACTAGCACAGCAGATTCAAGTACAACTTCAGTTCTGGAGTTTAGTACAGACTTTCCATTTTAGTAGTTGCTACAATGTTTATACATCATCTCTTAAAGCATGTGCATTGCAACTGCTTCTCTACGTGTGCCTGTTAGCTATGGGCTCTTCAATAGACTAACACTTGTGCAATTTCCACATGACATGAAGTGGTTTAAACTTTCAGATTTCAAACCAGCCCATAATGAGAAGATACACTGTCAGACTTCATCTCCTCCTGTTTTCTACTCCTTCATATTTAATCATGTGGAAACTAAGCATGCTTTGCTTAGAATAGTGTAGGGGAAGTTCATGATGGCACTCTTGAAATTCCCAGAGAGATGTCAGCTGAAGAATGTCAACATCTATTCTCAATTGTCCCAGAAGGTAGGAAGAATGGACTTAAACTTCAGGAAGAATATAACCATGGAACCAATTGTCTAGAAGGTGGTGGACATTAAAAAAAAAAAAAAAGCTGGACAGCCATCTATTGGAGAAGTATTTTAATATATCTGTATTTTAAGGATTAAGTATTTAGTAATTAAGTATTAAATATTTTAATATATCTGTGTATCTGTATTTTTTGTATTATCTTTTGTATTATCTGCTAGGTAGTTGCTTCATTTTGGTTCCCATATTACTTAATGAAAAGCATGGCCTTTTCAGGCTATGTCCTTTGTCCTTATCAGAATCTATATAATTGATAATTTTTTCCCATTAATACTAATTCAATAACATTTCTTCCACAAACCTATCAGATGTTCCTTAGGGATTTTCTCTCCCATTTATAAGGCAACAAACCGGGTTCCTCCCGGTTTGGACCGGTTCTCCCGAACCGATAGCGGCCTGCTGGTGACATCACGATGATGTCACCAAACTGGATCGGTTGGTGCCGGTCCGTGGGGGCCGCCATCTTTTTTTAAAAAATTTTTGATATTTTTTTAAAAATTTTTTTTCCTTCTGAGCATGCACAGAAACCAACTTCTGGCACTGTGCATGCGGTTGCCATCTTTTTTTCGGCAGCGAGGTAAGTTGGAACCCACCCCTGCAACAAACTAATATGTTTAAAGCTCTGGGTGTGACATTAGGACATAACATTTTAAAGAAAAGATATTCTTAAACAATTTGTTCAAATTTAGTCTAGAAAAATTGTCCTTCAAAATAAAAAAGACACATACAAAAAAAGCTTTGAATTTTTGCCCTACTTTAAAGCACACACACACATAACCTGGATAAAACCAACACTTAATGAATACATACATAAGTATTCTTATTAAGTGTATAATATATCTATCTATTAAAATGTAAAAGAAAAAGAAAACTAGGAAAGCAAATCTGGCAATTGATGGTACCATTTTGTTATCTGGAAAATAAACTTTAATTTAAAATGTTATATGTCATATTCTTAATGTACCATAAAGCACGATTAAAATTTCCATTGAAGCCATAAGAACATTAATAATTATGCTGAAATATAAATTCAACACACTTCAAGTGTTTTTTTAAAAATCAATTTGAAAATCATGCAAAGGGATAAGAATGTTCATATGTTTCATAAACTAGAACAAATTTCTTACCTTTATACCTGTCCAAAAGTGGCTTAGAACTGAACTTTTGAGCTACTTCAGGTTGGCTATTGCAGGTCACCGTATTGTGGAGGCAAGCCTCAGTAGATGGGGTCTTTAAGATTGCTTCTATAGAAAAAGACAAAATAGGCTTCTCCTTCTTGTCATATTCCTTGGAGCAGCTCATCTTCATTCCACAATAGTAAACAAAATATTCTTGGTATATGTCATATTCTTTTGGTTGTTCATTTTATGTAAGGAAAAGGCAAGTAGAAGTTGATTTTCTCTCCTTCCTGAGTTCTATTCTTACATTCAAAAGACCAAATAAGAAGAAAAATGTCCATTTCCCTCTTGGAAATTCTCCACAAAATTTAGAAATCTTAATTCATGAACAATAATTTTATTCTGAATTGAAATAAGCGTTCAGCGTCACCTATACTAAAATGTACCCCCTTTTTACAGTTTAAAAAGTTTTAAGGATCTTCATATATTCATTTTCTCATCTTAGTCCCAATAGAAGTGTTTTTCTTTGGAGACACTTCTAGGTTTTTTTTTAAAATTATTCTTTCTAAAATATTAGGAGTGATGGATGGTAACCATAATAAAATCAAGAACAACTGAAATTAAAAAAAAATCTTGCTTTTCCCTAAAAGAACAGATCTGGTTAGGAAGTATCCCAACAGATAATCATAATGTCCATTAGAAAGAACTTGAGAAGTCCACTTTTCCTCCTATTACTTTTAACTGCTCTTCTTACTTTAAATTTAGTTAAAGATATATTTTTATAAAACTTTTTTTTTTTTAAAGTAGAAATTCTCCAGAATTTTTTCCTTACCTTCAAAGGTTACCTTTCTAACTCCCTTTTCTTTGCTGCTACTCACTGCTTTATCCTATGATTGTACTAACAGACAATTTCTTGTTTGCCCAATTACCCGACCGCTGCTGAGTTGATATTCCATCATATGATTCTTTGTAAAGCTCAGGCTGAAATTACTGTGTAACCAGATGGCAATAAAACACACCCGATAAGATGAAAGACGGTTGGCTTTTTCCAAGGACTATGAAGTTATTGTGCAGGAAAAGAAATAAATATATCATTATCCAAGTATAATAGAATGTTGTAAAATACTTTGTATGTTTACTCCAAACTGTTTCCAATGCATTCAGTGGACCTTATTTATAGATAGATATGCACAAGATTGCAACCAGACAATGTAATCTTATACTTGTCAGTTCACTGGATCAAAAGAAGCTGCCTTGTGCTGAGTTTGAACCTTGGTTTAACTTCTTAGCCTTTCCACCGGGTGAGTGGACTATTATCCACCAGATGTTGCCCATAGATGCTGGGAATTATAGCTCAGCAATATTTGGCTGGCTGCAAACTTTTTATCTCAGGACTGTAAAAACTAGAAGCAAAAGGACTTGCACAATTCTATGTGGAAATGCCAAACACTGAGTTTTTTTGGAAATAGAAATGTACTTTGCCATGTGTTCCCTCCTGAAGCCTGCAATCCTATACACCCCCTAAGTCTAAGCCTGTCTTTACCATGTAGTCCTTATCAAAACTCTTGTTGAGAGTCTCTGGAGATTCTCAGTCATCCAGGTCATGGTTGTCCCAAAGGTGCTTTTTCAATTGCATTTGAAAAAGTACCTTTGGGACTCTTGCTGGGAGGTAAATTGAGTTGTGCTGGTCATCTTGGAGCTAAAGAAGAATTGATCCCTTACCAAGCTATTGAATAGAATAGAATAGAATAGAATAGAATTTTTTATTGGCCAAGTGTTATTAGACACACAATGAATTTGTCTTTGTGCATATGCTCTCAGTGTACATAAAAGAAAAGATAAGTTCGTCAAGTGGTGAGTGGTTAAAGAAAAGGAAAGGGGAGAGAAAGAGGATAGTTGCTTTACTTTTTTAATTTGAGGGGGAAAACTTGATGCTTACCAAAACCAAGCTCTATCCTATAAATGATCAGGGATTGTATTTCCTGAACAAGGACGAGGGCAAACAAAAAGCTGTGTATGCTGTGAGTATCCAAAGTTATCGAAAGTTCAAAGAGGAATATGTTGCTTCTTTTTTTCTATGAGGTAGATGATGATGCTTCTCTTTAGAAAAGAAGAAAAACCTTCCACCATCTGAGTCAGCACATGGGACAACTTTTTTATATAAAAAAATGAAGAAGAGTAAGAAACTCTTTGGCTACTTACTGCAAGTGATAACAAATATTCTTGCCCACTCCTTAAGAAGATCATCATAGTTCTTGCTAAAAAGACTTTGCTTTTCTAGCAGTAGCAATAAAGGAATGAATTATGGAACTAGACCAGTTATTCAGCCTTGGTGAAGATGTGTAGACTTCAAATCTCAGATTTCCCCAGCCAGTGGGTTTTTATAGCCACAGTTGAGAAACATGATTTAGACTCATCCACTAGTTTTGAGCATTCTCTAGGTGATTATATGTAGGATGGTAGGGCATTCTGCTTAAGGAGATGTTCAGTCCAAGTCTGGTTTAAACAGAAAAGCACACTGATGGAGAACAGAAACCAATACTTGGTGGTAATATCTGGAGAACAACTGGTTGAGGGTCTATGATAATTTGCCGTGGCCAACTCATCATGGCCAACTTGCTGTGGCCAACTCTGGCCAACTTGCTGCAGCCAACTCGCCACAACCAACTCGCTGCCGGACAAGAGTTACACTAATATCAAAGAAATGGTAGAATAGAATCATTAAAGAAAGGATGCAAAAGGAAGACAGAATGAAATGTGAATGACAAAAATTAAAATAATTTTTTATTTATTTTAAATAATTAAATTGAATTGTTAAATTGTCCCATGGCAAATTGTCCAAGGGCGAGTTGTCCTGCAGTGAGTTGGTTGAGGTGAGTCGTCTGTGGTGAGTTGGCCATGTCGAGTTGGCCGCAGCAAGTTGGCTGTGGCAAGTTGTCCCATTCCGACTGACTGAAAAGCCATATGTCAAATTTATGTTTAAATTTGAACTCTAATAATTACTTTTAAATCGCCTTCTAAATGTGCAAATTATCATATGCAAAGTCATCTTTCTTCAGCCAGACCTTTCATAGGAAAAAAGAAACTGCCGAGATGGCTGAGATTTTCCTCCCCCTAACTCTATAAGATTTATAATCTAGATTTACTCACATTTGTAGTACATATTTACTCTTTAGTGTTTTTATGATTCTTGACCTCTAGCAAAAGGCCAGGGATAATAAGCATACAGTCTAGAGTCCTTTGTTTATCTGTATCAATGCTTCTTTTGATGTGTACCATGCTGCTTTTATCACATTCCTTTGGGAGGCAAAAGTAACTCATCCTTAATTATAGGTAACTTAAAGTGACTGTACTGCAATCTTAGTTCACAAGACAATGTCTGTGCTAAATTGCAACATGGGTTAGATTTGCTAATGAAATGTTCAACCTGACAGAGTAGAACTGCTCCAGAAGACAGGACAAGAAATTACAAGGCAATAGATCTCATTTAGACATAGGGGAAAAAAATTCCTAATAGTTAGTGTCATTCAGCCGTGAAACAATCTGCTTCCAGAGATGGACTTTCTTGTGCTGAGCATGTTTAAATAAAGGCTCGATGACCATGTGTTAGGGACAATATAATCACTGCATTAGTCAGGAGGTTGGATTAGATGATCTTTAAGATCCTCCGGATGTTATATTCTGATTCTATTAGAATCGGAAGTAACCTTAGAAGCCATCTCCTGCTCAAAGATAAATGGGATCTGTAATGCATAATGAATTAACAGCAGCTCTGACCAATGGCCATCCAGGTTTTACTTAAACATCTCTAGCAAAGGGAGGCCTATTGTTGCTTCATGTAGTTGAACTCATCTTGCAATTAAAGTCCTTCATTGCAATCCTTTCTGTTCCTTACTCTAAGAAGTATCTACTCTATATATCAGGGGTCTCCAACCTTGGCAACTTTAAGACTTGTGGACTTCAACTCCCAGAGTTCCTCAGTCAGCTTTGCTGGCTGAGGAACTCTGGGAGTTGAAGTTCACAAGTCTTAAAGTTGCCCAAGTTGGAGACCACTGAGAAAGAAGGAACCTAGAAAGAGTGCAGAGAAGAGCAACGAAGATGATTAGGTGACTGGAGACTGAAACATACAAAAAATGGTTGCTGGAATTGGGTATATCTAGTTTAATGAAAAGAAGGTCTCACTTTAAAATGATATCAGTGTTCCATTATCTCAGGGGCTGCCACAAAGAAGAGGGAGTCAAGCTATTCTCCAAAGCACCTGAGAACAGGACAAGAAGCAAGGGATGGAAACTAATCAAGGAGAGAAGCAACCTAGAACTAAGGAGAAATTTCCTGACAGTTAGAACAATTAATCAATGGAACAACGTGCCTCCAGAAGTTGTGAATGCTCCAACACTGGAAGTTTTTAAGAGAGATTGAACAACCATTTATCTGAAATGGTATAGGGTTTCCTGCCTGAGCAGGGGGTTGGACTAGAAGACCTCCAAGGTCCCTTCCAACTCTGTTATTCTATAACCCTAACCCTTCCACATTACCATCCTTTTAAAAGAAAAGAATCACATCTCTCTTAGTATTTATTTATTTATTTATATTTGTTAGACTTCCAGAATTTTTGACAGTGGCACATTTGTATAGAAGTTGAACACTATGTATCTGGAGGATGCCCAATGATCTATATTTAATAAAAAGAAGGAAATCCTTTCTCTATAACACTTTCCCAGTTGCTGTTCGTTGGCACTGAAAAGGGAAAAGCCATTCACTTTATGATTCATAGATTTATTAAAAAAAAATGACAATCCATCGTTAAGAAAGCTAGGCTTGGTTGCTTATCAGTTTATAGGAGAAATGGCCAAGTCCTGCATTTCCATCGAATCCAAGAAGCTAGTTGTTTTCTCATCTTAAAATAAATGCAGAAAGAAAGCACTGCAATTCTTCTCTTTAGTGTGAAATATTTCTGCTGTATACAACTTGAGTGGTATCCAGAGGGTGGTTTTTTTTTTTAAATGCTTTGTGAATTACAGGAATTTAATAGGTGGCTATACTTTGAAGAAAGGAAAGCAGACAGATACTTTTTTTTCAGCAAGCACAGGCTTTGATGAATGACAAGCATACTAATCAAATTTTCTAAAGACGAGCAAGTTTTCTTTGATGAAATACCTTTTCTGAATGATGCCTTGAGTTTTACTTCCTCATCGTTCTACTTGAAAATAATGAATTGCAGACATTCCTCCAAATATTCTGTATTTTAAATTATGATGATGATTAACCTTGTTGCAGATGCCATGTTCCTATTAGTCTTAGATCTCA
Organism: Thermophis baileyi; assembly: GCA_003457575.1. Taxonomy (NCBI): domain Eukaryota; kingdom Metazoa; phylum Chordata; class Lepidosauria; order Squamata; family Dipsadidae; genus Thermophis; species Thermophis baileyi. The sequence continues at coordinate 1,102,234 of QLTV01004237.1, read as the reverse complement.
TAGATAGGCAAATCATTATGGGATATGCAAAATAGAGACCAGGCTAGTTACACCAATGTTGTTGACCCTTGAAGTACCATATAAAACAAATAAACCTGGAGAAAAAGAAGAGAAAGTTATATGAGGAATTGGAGATTCCTATGGTAGAATATATTAAAACCTGTTCATAAAATAAGAGGTTAGAATTCCAGTTTTGGAATTTCCATGTCATATGTAATTTGACGTTTTGATAACCGCACGGTCTCATCTTTCTGGTTTTAATGCGGCACCGAGGGCCATTTCTTTGAACTTTGATCTTTTAAGAATTAGGAAAAAGCACATTCAGCCTTCCTTGGGAATTTATTACTCTCATTGTCTCTGTTAATGTGCCTGTGATTTAAAAATATTAATAGAATGCCACAGTGGGTTTAAACCTATAATATTTATCATGCTCTTTATGGAATAATTATTATCCATTGACATTTAAGACAGTCATGTAATCCATTGAGGTGACATGGCCTATGAACCTATTTCTTCAAGATAAAATAATAATTTTGTGGAAAGATAAAGAGGATTGGGAAAGGGGGGGGAGGAGAAAAAATTCAATAGTTCAACTCTGACTTGCATTGATTGTGCAATATTGGTAATCAGTTTCGTAACAGCATCAGTTGATGGCAGAGTTTAATTTATAATTGGGAATGGTATCAAAACAAAATGATGTTTTGTTATCTTTGCACTTTTGCAAAGAGTAAATAGAGAGCGAATCCATTTCATTTTAGGCTCTTGTTTTATACATATCACTCAATCCTATATACAAAATATCACTTGCTGTAACATTCTTATAAGAGACATTCTTTCATAATCATTCCTTGTTCTACTGATGGAATGTATGTTAACATACATTGTTATCTTGTTCAACTTCAGAACATATTTGTTGAAACGGAAAGGATTCTGAACTCTTTGCGGCTAGATATATTTTTGAGTATATTCTCCCCTGCATGTAGTGCACCCATCTTCAGATAATAAATTCAAGGTCTATTGATTCATTCCCCACAGAGGCTCTTTACTCCTTCACTAACAATCTAAAGTAGAAAGAGCATATGCTTGACAATTGCACTGGGTAGTGTGCCAGTGCTTGAAACATTGTAAACACTTGAGCTCCGGGAAATTTTCTTGAGAATTTGTATAAGCTCTTATTTAAATAACTATTCATTTAGAAAGTTTCTTCAGACTACTGTAAATCTTCATTCTTGTTTTATTTTTAAGTGCTGTTGGGAGAAAGTTATGCTAATGCCATCAGGGCTTATCCTTGATTAGGTACTTGATTAAGAAGGGACCTGAACCCAAAGCTTTCACATTCCATGGAAGAAACCAGATGGTTTATCTGCCAGCATTTCTGATGGAACATTGAATACAAATGCTTCAAATTCTAGACAGCCACAAACTGGCAGTGGTGACAATACTGAGGCAAATGGGCCAAAAGACAGAAGGCACCTGCTTATACTTCAGCCACTTCAATCTAACACTTTTGAGTAGTTATTTAAAAAATATGGATTGGGCACATGACAACCAACCATCTCCAATCACATCTGCCATGAATCTCACCATAATATAAATACTTTTCTCCACATTTTTTTTTGGTTAGGGAATGCTATTCTAAGAAATCATAATTGGTTTTTCGTGAACAGTAAAAGGACTATTTCTTTATATCATGCATAATTAAAGATGGTAATTGCTGCCACAAGATGTATAGATGATCACCAGTTTAGGCAGTTTTAAAATTAGACCAGGTTTTGTGAATTGGACTGTCAAAGGCTGCTAATAGATAAAAATATACAGGTAGCATACTTTAAATACAGATTATGCTTTATTACCCCCTGCTCATATTTGTGACGTTCTTGAATGCACTTTGTTGTCCCCTGCATGACAGAGAATGGTGGCCATGGTGTCCTTGTCTTGAGGAAGGAGGGGGTCTGTCAAAAACAGATCATGCCAGACTAATCTTATTGCATTTTTTGACAAAGTGACAAAATTAGTGGACCAGAGGAATGCTGTCGATATAATTTACTTGGACTTCAATAAGGCATTTGATAAAGTAGACCATAACCTACTACTAGATAAAATAGAAAAATGTGGGTTAGACAGCATAACCACCAGATGGATTCATAACTGGCTGACCAACCGCATTCAATGTGTAGTCCTCAATGGAACTGCATCTACATCAGACTGATGAGGCGGCGCTTGGGGCTTGGAGCGCTTGGGGCTTAGAGCGGTAAACCGCGTCCAGGAAGCACTACAGCAGAGAGAAGCAGCCAGAGTCAATCCTTGCTTTGCTGTCCATTACAGACGCTAGATCACCCCCCTGCAAACTATCATCTCTCGAGCCCAGCTGAAGTTTCCCATGCCGCTTCAGCGAGCGCTCCTTGAGAGACGAGAGTTTGCAGGGGGCCAATCTAGCATCCGCAATTGACAGCAAAGCTAAGGTTGACTACTGCTGCTTCTCTCCGCTAACAGACAGCTAAGCTAACTGCCTGAAGGACCCCATCCTGTCCCTGGGAGTCATAGCACTGAAGCGCAAGCAGCACGGGAAACTTCGGCTAGAGAGAAATGCAAAGATTTCTCTGCGGACCACCAAAATTTTCTCGTGGACCACCAGTGCTCTGTGGACCACCGGTTGGTGACCACTGCTCTAAAGCACCTGAGGGCAGGACAAGAAGCAATGGGAAACTAATCAAGGAGAGAAGCAACCTAGAACTAAGGAGAAGTTTCCTGACAGAACAATTAATCAGTGGAACAACTTGCCTCCAGAAGTTGTGAATGCTCCAACACTGGAAGTTTTTAAGAAGATGTTGGATAACCATTTGTCTGAAGTGGTGTAGGGTTTCCTGCCTGGGCAGGGGGTTGGACTAGAAGACCTCCAAGGTCCCTTCCAACTCTGTTATTCTGTATTCTGTATTCTTCTTATGTTCTTAAAGAACATAGAGACTATAAAATATAGATAGTCACTCCACTGGATTAGTTTTTGTCACTAAAGTGTTAACATCTTTCAGTTGACCGATTTATTAAGAGATAGAGTCAAAGTAGCTGGAGCAAGAATGCTTGCTTCTTCAGCATAAAGGCTCCTAAATTATTATTTTACATATGCAGTATTATGTAAATTGTAGCTATTAAAGCTAAGTTCAGGTGCGGTAGAGAATGCTATAGTCCATTAGTTCAAATCTAATGGTTTTAGAGTACCTGAAAACCTTCAAATAGAAAGGGATGGTGCACATATTATAGAGTTACAATAGAATGTGGATCTTTCCTTCATACCTTTGAAAATCAGTAAGGTGCCATGAATCAAGGACGCTTTTTGGGCATGGAGATTCTAAATTCAGGCAATGTGTACCCGTTACCTATGAGTAAGCACTATGTATTGACATTATTCTCCTCACATGCTTCTGTGCATCATAGTTGTGCAATAACAAATGGGGCTTATGCTTTGGGGTAACCATGTAAGTCTGCAGTAGTGACACAAATGAAAAATCTTAAGGAACACAAAAGATGTAGCTATATGTTTATACCATAAGCTTTCAGACTTCAGCTCATTTGAAAGTTATTCTAAGCTGACTGTGGTACAGGTACTCCTCGATTTACAACAGTTCACTTAGTGACCGTTCAAAGTTACAACGGCACTGAAAAAAGTGACATGACCATTTTTCACACTTATGACCATCGCAGCATCCCCATGGCCATGTGATTTACATTCAGATGCTTGACAACTGACTCACATTTATGATGGTTGCAGTGTTCCTGGGTCATGTGATCACCTTTTGCAACCTTCTGACAAGCAAAGTCAATGGAGAAACCAGATTCACTTAAAAACCGGATTACTAATTTAACAACTGCAGTGATTCACTTAACAAATGTGGCAAGAAAAGTCGTAAAATGGGGGAAAACTCACTTAACAAATTTCTCACTTAGTAACATAAATTTTGGGCTCAATTGTGGTCATAAGTTGAGGTCTACCTGTACATGCATACAGCTGTAGAGGGGAAAAGGTAGCAAGTGGAGTGGTATCATTATGGAATTATGCAACATTGAATATGTGATTATTACATTGAGATATAATCAAATATTAAGTGCAAATCTCATCCAATTGCAATAGGAATAATTGGAGAATACAACCTAAGGAAGATTAATAACACTTGTAATGGACAGAGTAGTTTTGTTTCTACTTAGGCCTAAATAGATATAATCAGGGTTGAGCAGTTCCACATGAAGTCTTACTCTAAGTGAGATTTTTAAGGAAGGTCTTGTTCACACTATGATTGAGGTTATAATCTTTCATATAGTTTATTTTGGGGTGGCAGGTGGTTTAATATTTCATTTTCAAATTTAGTAAATATATCAGCATTTCTACCTTGTGCCAAGTGGTGTCTTGTACACCAAACTGGTGGAGCCAGGACCACCAGTCCATTGATCTCTGGCAAAAAATGTGTGAGGAATACAAGTACTGAAGCCTAAATCAAAGAAATTAGTACAAAGGTGCGTTCCTCCCGGTTCAGACCGGTTCGCCCGAACCGGTAGCGACCCGCTGGTGACATCACAGTGACGTCAAAGATTGGTGCCGGTCCGTGGGCACCGCCATCTTTTTTTTTGGATTTTTTTTTTTGAAAAAATTTTTTTGGGGGGGAATTTTTTTTATTTTTTTTTCTTCTGCGCATGAGCAGAAGCCAAGTTTCCAGCACTGTGCATGTTGTTTTCCATCTTGTTTTCGGCTTTTTGGGGGGATTTTTTATTTATTTTTTGGCACTGTGCATGCGCGCATGCGTGAAGCATGCACATGCCCACGAGGCGTGCCCACGCGGCACGGGAGGAAGCGAACCGGTAGCGAGGTAAGTTAGAACCCACCCCTGAATCAGTATCACAGAAATTGTCATCCACAGCATCAGCTATTGTAAGATCCATTCTTACTTTCTTCTGCTGTTGAGGCTTTCTTCCTACATGCTATGCTTCCTCCTTATGGCATGATTATCAGATGAAGACTGCAGTGTTCTTGACTATGGACCCAATTGTTTTGCTTACTTTTTAGTGGTGCCAGTTGGATCTCGATTTTATATACTTGAGGGGGAAGCCTGCTTTATTGAGCCCCTTCTGCTAGCAGCACAAAATGAATTATATCCTTTGTCATATTTTCATGCTTGTGGTATCCCTTGGGGGGACTATTAATCAGCTTTCTTGCCTTAGCTTTCCAGAGATAATCTGAAAACTACTGGAATAGGAAAGAGAGAGCAAGTTCCAAGATTATTGCTGCTCCAGATGTCTTCCAAATGCTGAGAACTTGATTCCAAAGGACAAAAAGGAAAACAAATACTGTATATCTTCAGAGGAATGTAGTGAATGAAATTTGAGTAGTTCCCAATGTGATTTACAGCTGTATTGCTATTATCCTTCTCATCTTTCCTATGATCTTCTCCTATTGGTATCTTATGATTTATCACTTTGTTGTTTGTATGTACACTGAGAGCTTATGTTTGTATATACACTGTATGTTTGTTTGTACTGTATGGTTGTATGTCCACTGAGAGTTTATCCACCAGAGACAAACTCCTTGTGTGTCCAATCACTCTTGACCAATAAAGAATCCTCTCCTCTCCCTCTCCCTCTCCCTCTCCCTCTCCCTCTCCCCCCCCCCTCCCCCCCCTCTGTCCCCCCCCCCTCCCCCCCCCCCCCCCCCCCCCCCCCCCTCCCTCTCTCTCTCTCTCTCTCTCTCTCTCTCTCTCTCTCTCTCTCTCTCCCTCCATCTCCCTC
>QLTV01004237.1:1048550-1075886 GCA_003457575.1 Thermophis baileyi | reverse complement strand
CCTCCCTCCCTCCCTCCCTCCACAAAGACACACTTTACACACTCACACAGTCTCATTCACGACTCTCTGCCAGATCAGACCAGACCAAGCATCTATCTAGTCCAGAATTTTGAGACCCATAGTGGTCAACCAGGTGCCTCCAAGAAGCTCACAAGAGTATTGGACAGTTTCTTATGAGCCTATATTATTAATTTTGGCACCCTGGAAACTGACTCAGTTGCCCCTGGGTTTGCATAGTTTTGCTTTCAGGATGAAAAATGCTTGTTCCTAAGGGGGAATGGGAGGTAAGGAGAAGAAAAAAGAATGAAAGAAAATTCTAGCCAATAAATTCAATCAGTTCCTTGGTACTTCAGCTGAGTATATTTATCCCCCACAAAAGCGCTGATGTTTTCTCCCCTGAATTAAAATGCAAATTACCTTAATCAACACTTCCCATGAGCAGGTTTCAAATTATGTATTGTCCTGAATGTTTATTTGAAACTATTCTTAGCACTGCTGCAAACAAATCTGTGTGCCTGTTTGCTGAGTTGTTCACCCACAGGAAGCCATAATGTACATAAGGATGTGGGCCTCGCTATTGCCTTGACGTTTATAATCCACATTCAGGCATTTATATCCCCCTCCTCCAGGAGTGGGTTCTAACTTACCTCGCTGCCGGTTCGCTTCCTTCCGCACCGCGTGGCCGCGCCTCATGGGCGCGTGCACGCCTTGTGGGCAGGCGCGCGTGCATGCGCAGTCTAAAAAAATAAAATAAAAAAAACCAAAAACAAGATGGCGACACATGCGCAGTGCCGGAAACTCGGCTTCTGCGCATGCGCAGAAGAAATTTTTTTAAAAAAAAATTCAAAAAAAGTTTTTTTTCAAATTTTTTTTTAAAAAAAAGATGGCGGCGCCCACGAACCGGACCAAACCGGATCGGTGACATCATCATGACATTACCAGCAGGTCGCTACCGGTTCGGGAGAACCAGTCCGAACCGGGAGGAACCCACCTCTGCCCTCCTCCCTCATTTATCTGGGCTGAATAATGAGCTGTATATTAAAATACTGATGTAATTGCTACTGTGTGAAGTGGACAATAGAAATGGAGGAAAAATTGTTTGCTTTTCATTTCAGTACAACTTCATCTAATTTCCCATTTTTGACCCAAAATACAGATAGCAGCTTGATTGTTATGTATACGGATAGAAGAGAATATGTTTCACAGTTGAACTGTTGGGTCCTTTGTCCTTCCTTGGCTGTTTTCTTGCAGACATTTCATTACCAAACTAGGTAACATCAACCAAGCTCAGAGATCACCAAGCACCCAACAGTTTGTTACCTGTCATAAGAAGCACTTCTCAATGTTTATGAAGCAATTTATGTAACAAAATAATGTACAAAATGTACATGTAAAGGGAAAACTGCAAATGAAGTTATGTGTATAAATTAAAATAATATTAAATGTTTGATATTATGAAAACTGTTCTCAGAAATATGTAACTTGAAAGATTTATGAAGACAAAAGCCATTAAGACTTTTGTGCAAACTTTTTAAGTTGGCAAAATCAGTCAGAAACCAGACAAATCAAACTTAAGATTTGAGAAATAAGAAATAAAAAACAAAAGCTCACAGAGCCGTCCATTTCTTGGTTCTCAACAGCCTCATTGATGCCAAACCTTCATTGGAATTCAAAGATTTCAGTTAAATTTATCTGTATACAAAATAGTAACATTTGTTGGCATGATATTAGGACTGATACATACAGCTTTTCTATTCTAATGAAACTGGACTGATTTGATCAGTAGCCCACTTTCCTAAGGAAAATTATGAAGGGTTTGCTATCTCTGAATCACTTCTCAAAGTGAGATGGCAGCATATATAGTAAATGTAATAAATAAAATGAAATTTCCCTTGTTATAACTCCCGGAAGATATTTTTAAATTGGATGAATAGTGGATGGTTAGCTAAATGGTTCAGTTTAAGTAAGTATATAATGTAACACACATTGGGAGGAAAAACCCCAAATACTTAACTGTCTGCACTCTTTGTAAACTAACTAGGAAAAAGAATTTGAGGGCACAATGGATAGCTTAATAGAAGAAAACAACAGAATTTGTTGTTTATAGTAAGGATCATTAGGAAATGGGGTGAAATAAGAGTGCCAACAAAGCAAGTCCGTCACTAAATCTATGATATAATTGCATCTGGGGTACTTTACAAAATGTTGATGACCACATCTAGAAAGTGATGTGATAGAGATAGGAAAAGTGCACAAGTAGGGCAACCAAAATGAACAGGAAGTTTGAAATGTCTAGGATTCTTAATTCAGGAAAAATTGATCAAGCGGAGACATGACTGAAACGTATAAAATGTCTGACATGGAAGAACTGTATAGGATGAATTTCTCAAAATACTTGGCTGCGGGGTCTTTCAATGAAGTCCATTAAAATCAGATTTAGAACCAACAAGAGAAGTCATTTTTATTGTGCATAATCTGTGGAATTAACGGTTGTTTTAAAATTTAGTTTTATCTCCTGAATGGCTTGCAAGGTAGCAGCTGCCTCTGCTTTCTGCTTTTAAGAATTGCAGAGGCATCTAGCTGGCTATTTTGAAAAGCAAAATACTGGCCCAAAATGGGCATTCAGTCTGTTTCAGGAAGGCTATTCTTATTTTCTTATGTTTTGAAAAGTCAGCAGTTCTCTTCCAAAATGTAGACAGTAATATTTTTTTGCCCAGATAGCTATCTAGCATCTTAAAGATGTGCTTTGCCCTGAAGGAGGAAAAAAAAAAACCATGTGTTTCAAAGCACACTTACTTCAGAATCAATTTTATTTTGTGGCTTTTTAAATAAATATCTGCCTCCTTACTCAATAGTAGAGCCTACTCTCAAGATTGAGGTGGAAATGAGCTGTGATGTTTCATGATTCTGAAAGGAGCTGTTTTCACAATATTTGTTTGTTCATTAATTTACTTGTTTGGGCTTTGAAAATGGCTTAGACAAGTGTTTCCTGTTTTTTTCCTTTTCTTTAATGTTTAATTTGGCACATCATAAATAATCTCACTGTGTACTACGACATGCTACTGAAGTCAAAATTAAATATGGCTATAAATCCTAGCACTCTTGGAGGCTTTACAATGTGTCAGCTGCAATATCTCAAATGTTCACCTCTGTGCATGACTTTAGATCCAGAAGGTTCCCAAAGAGAAGGAACAATTTTCTAGATGCCTAGAGGGAAAAAAAAATAGATTTAAGGGAGTATTCAAGATAAACCTGATCACTTTACTCTTAATTATCCTTATCCTCCACTAATAGCAGTGCTTCCCCTGATCCCAGTATAGAGACTGTGATTATATGATTAAATGAACTACAACCTAGCCATGCTGTGAGATCCATGGCAGATATGGCTGCACTGATGCGCTTCTGCTGTGCTCTACTTATTGTATCTTGCCCAATTCCCTTCTCTTATCATACAGAGTTGCTACCAGGTTTACAGCTCATCTCAATTTCTATTCTTTTACATACTCTGGCTTTTATTCAGCGATGCACCCGAGAGACAGTCTGCTAGACATATCACTTCATAGTGCATCTCATTCCTTAATTCTGAATTCAACTTTCTATTGTGGTGCTGTTCTTAATTGGACTAGCTTTTGTTGACTTCCTGACCTTGTGTTCAGGTCTGCTGAAGTCTAAAAAGAAAAGAAAGAAGGGGAAAACAGCCCTTTTCCTTTTTAAAGGGGGAAAAAAATCATTTATTATTCTAGCAAAAAATCTGGTAAAAACTGCCCCAAAATGTTTCAAGTGTTGCTTTTCTTCATGGGTATTTCACGAACTTCTTTAAAGTTGTACAACATACTACTGTATCATCATTCCAACCACTGCAAAAATTGGTCTCATTTCAGAAAGTGAGAAAACTTTTGTAGCAATGTTTTTTTTCACGAACTTTGGGAGATAGTTTCTAATGCTTTGTCTGTCTCTGTATTTGGACCCATCAGGCAATTGTTCATAGTCTGTACTGAGTCTCCACAACTTATGACTCACCAAACTAAACATCATGGCTGGCAATATCATTAGATGAAGTGAGTTGACAACCTCAAGTGACAGATGTTATAGTATGCTTCAACTATTTTTCCTGTGTCTCCCTTCAAGAATTCATCTCTGTTGGATGACTAATCTGTGTGGGCAATGTAGTTTTCTGGCATCCTTCAAATGTAGTGGTAGATGCCAACCCATCACCAATATCAAAATGTAACAGCAGGTGCCAAACTGTCTTATCTTCCATCGTGGTGCTTCAATAAAGCTCCATTTTATGCACATATAATAAACTTACTGATCAGCAAAATAGTATCCTCTTTTATGAATGTATCCCTCCTAAGCAAATATATATTTTTTTCAACAATTCTCTCCTCCCTTCTATAACTTTCACTCTCTTTGGTAACAACCATTTTTCTTTATGTCAAATTTGCAATCCATAAAATGGAGTAAAAATTATTAAATTTATTTGCCACCCATCTCACAGTTCAAGATGACTTTGAGCAGTAAGATAAAATATACAAATATCCAAACAATTATAAATATAAAAAGAGATTAAAATTACAAAGAATTAAAACCAACTACAAAACATGGGTTTGGAGTGGAGAGATAGGGGTGCATTTTCTGTTAGTGCACCAACCACCCCCAACCAGCGGCTTCTCCGTTCCAGTTGACACAAGTTTTAAGGCCAAAATAGAGGGGACAGATCTTACCTCATGCAGCACAATATTCCAAAGGGTGGGAGCCATGGTAGAAAAGATTCTTCTCCTGGATTCCACCAGCCCAATTTCCTTGGCTGGTGAGATCCACAGTAGACCACTTCTGCCAGCATAAGTGGGGCCTGCCAATTCCATTAAGGAAAGACAGTTCTGCAGATGTCCTGGACCCATGCCCTAAAGGGCATTAAAGGGAATCACCAACACCTTGAACTACACCTGGAAGCAGATCAGCAGCCAATGCAGCATGCTTAACGTGTAACATGGTGTTATATGTGCCATCCTAGGGTCTCCAAAACTGTCTGTACCACTGCGTTCTGGACAAATGTTAGCTTCCATGTACTCTTCAAGGCTAGTCTCATGTACATTGCTTTCCATGTAGAGCTCTCTTCCAAAAGAGAGCTCTACGTATCTCTGTTTAACATGGTCAGCTAAACAGCTTCCAACAAATTTAAAGATTCTTCTTTTCCACTGAGATATTTTATTATCTGTTTATTTAATTTGAAAAAATACTTTAAATAAGGCAATATTTCAAATATAACTGTCCTTTTAACATTCTTACTCCAAAATCCCAGTAAGTTTTCCACATTTAATTCTTTTTAATCTTTGTAACTGTTTTCTTCCTTTTTACATGAATCTTTCCCAGATTGAAGGTACACTCACCCAGGTGTTATTAGGTACTCTGCTCTCTGAAGATCTCTTTACCCTTTAAATTTGCTTCATTTAATGTGCTTTAGAAAGTGGATCAAGCAGACCTAGTATTCTTTAAACAGGCTTTATGCAAGGTTGTGAGCATGTTGTCTTCCTCTGCAGAGATCCTGTGGGCAATCTCATGACTTTTCCTTATCCAAAGAAGTTCCGTTAGCTTGAGCATATTGCTCAGCTACGAATCTTTGCTTCTTCATCATCCCTGCTGTTTTGCAAAGATGTGCTAGTCTGCCATACAGAAGTCATCTACTGCTTAAGTTTCAATGATCTTATCACTGCTAAGGAAGAAGCCCTATGTTATGAAGCTATGCAAAGAATCAGGACCATATGCTAAGTTCCAGTTAAGCAGATTTATTGCTCAAACCTACACACAAGAATCTAGTCAAATAATGGTCAGCACTAACCATTGGAATTCAAGGTGTGTGTGTGTGTGTGTTGGACTTGGAGCATTTGTGGACATGTAAGAATTTTAGACTTAGTCCTTTCTTGACTCCACTCTGAGGCTCTACTTCTTCTCCTACACTCTAGCTTTCAAAAGAGTTCTTTCACTGGAAAAATGTCTTTATTCTCTGTCCCAGTTTCCCTAACTCGCAATATTTATTTGGTGGCAGTTAACTTTATGTCTTAGTCAGACTGTGTTTCATATCCCACTTATTCGCTATAAAGCCAAAATGGCTTCTGCAGATGAACAATGTTCTGCCATTGTCTTTCTGGCCAGTTATAAATAAAAGAAAACAGCAGTTTGAGACTTAACATTGAGTTGTTGCTTAGCAATAGCAATGAGTTTTTATCCACCAAGACCTGAGAATCTCAGAAAGGAAGATAATGACATGGCTTGGTGTGGGAATAATACTTGGTTGTAATATAGATGAATAATTCAATTTCCTTTGGATGAACATTATATTTTATAAGCCAACAGTGGAGTTAAATGTGCCATTGTTCTGCCCAATTATCTAACTTTCTTAGGCCCTTTGGAATTCCACCCAATGCTCCTAGCCTGGGCTTACTGAAAGAATACTCGATTGTCTGTTACCTAAATACTCTGGACTCCTAATGTATAATGAAAATGTCTAATACAGTAGCCTAAGAGAATTTTAAAAAGTGTTAGATAAGAGATGAAAAAGTTATCCTCCCAATAGAATAGAGTATATAATGATCCTTACTGGAATATGGTTTTTCAGTTCTGGAGCACTGGCTTGCTTTCCCTCTACCTAGTAAAAAAGAAAAAAAAAATGAATTCAGAAATGGAATGTCAGAGATAGGCAAAGGAAATGATTGGGGGCATTGAAGAAGTCTGCAGAAGATGTGATTGAAAAGATTAGGGCTGCTTAGATTAGTGAGGAGACAGAATGAAGGGCATAAAAATAATGAATGTTCAGTGAAAAGCTAGATCAGTATGCCCTCTCATCTAACTGAAGAAAACACAGAGACATCTAATGACACAAGTGATACTTTTATACCTAGAATAGAGGCAGATTTTAAAAAACAACAGTCTAAAGTTTTGGATAGTGTTAGAGAAATTAAGGATTCAGTGATGCTGGGAATTAGGCCTTTAGCTTGATGCAGTTAGTGAAAAACTGTATAATCCCCAGATCCATATTTTCTCATTGAGTGCATAAGATTACATTTAATGGTTAGGCAGTATCACTTCAGCATTCGGTCTCATTGTGTTGTTCACATTCTTCAACCACAAGAGTATTATATATAGCAACAGCATCACAACTTGCAAGAAGTTATTTCTCCAAACCCAGGAGTCCATGTATGCTTCAAAATCACTGTGATTGTAGAATCTGCCATGGGATTTAGAAGATACCCCATTAAAAGGATATGAAACAGTGTTTGCTTAATTCTATCTTTTGCAAGACAGTGTGAAGTTTAAAACTGTTTTTTTTTTTTACTTTTACAATATTTCAAGTGGTCCACTTCTCTGAAGTTGGCTTGTGAAACAATGCAGGCCCCCTCTTCTAAAAAGCAAAACTGCTTTTTTGAATCATTTTGCAAGGTTTCTGAATCAATGCAACCAATGCAGAAGTTAATCTGTTATGCTTGCATGGTGAATTTTATTTCCTCTGTGATTCAAAGAACCTTGTGAAAGCAACATTTATTCATCTCACTCAAGTCCAGCATCTTGTTCCCAGTGCATTCTCTATGATTCTATTTCCCTGTTGTCTGATTGGCATCCTGCTTTGTCTGGATATCCAATGAATTTCTATCAGGAAGCTAAAGTTATTGAAAATCACACTCATTCATTGCTTTGGTGAACATAGAAAGCTCTCCTCTCTCAGAAGAAATCATATATGTCAAAATAATTTTAAAAGTTATATTTTAAAGCTTGTATAAGGTAGTTATATTTAAAAAGACCCTTGAATGAGATTATGAAAAAGCACAGCTTGTATATAAAATAAGATAGATTTATGGCTATATGAATATCCTTGCCTACATGTCATTTCATAAAACAGTGTTAACATGTGCAATCTGACTATTTCAGGTAACTCATTTAACAAGCATAAACTAGAAATTTGTGCCTTTGTGTCACAGCAAACATTTATAGCTATATTAATGCACATGATGTAATCATTGCTTAAGATCCTGTTCATGTTATATTTTATATAACAGTGTAACCTGATTGTGAGACAGAAGATAATTCCTGCTCCTGCTCTGAAGGAATCTGTATCAGAGGCCCATGAATATGCTTCACGCCCTCTTCAACTTAGAAACAAAGGAGATGGAGAAGTATGGAAAAAACAATTCCAAGTTCAGATTTTTATAAAGCAGAAGATTTCTCATCCAATTTAGGAATAAGGCTGGAAGTCTAAGAAGAGATTCTTCTGGAAGATGTAAGGTCTGGAGGCTGAAGCATGGCCTAGATTTTAGGAGCCTGGTTTTATAAGCTCTGTCGTATGGGCAGTCAGAACTGGAAACAATATCTTGCTAAAAGTTTCTGTCTTATTTTGATCCCACCTTAGTTGAATGCCCAGCTTTTGACCTTCAGACTTAACCTGAAGTCTGCTTTTGGAGTCTTTTTGAGTTTTCATCCTTTAGTTGATCCTTGTTCTGCTTTCTGATTGTTCTCTGAATTACTATGTTTCTGAATTGGTTGCTGATTTGCTAATTTAATAACCTTGATCCATTCTACACAGAACAGAAATGGCCAAGGCATGTTATACATGAGATTTTGAAAAAGTATATCTTCTACAATGGTAACAGAATATGATGCCTTTTCAGTTCAGATGTTTGGATCAGCAATAAATTATGTTATTCTTGTACAGCTGGTCTGGATTTAAAAGAATACTAAACAAAGAATATTTTTAAATATAATCTTCATTTCAGGGAATAGTAAAGCTTCCTTTCTCTGAAGTTGCAAAGCTTGCCTGTAAGATGGCCAGGAATGGAGATTATGATGAAAATGATTATTTATGAGTTACATAAGGGCAATGCTCTCTATTATACTCACTTCTAAGGAAGCAGTTATGCAAGAAGCTCATTTGGACAAATCAGGATAGATTGCATTTAACTCCATGTTGTGTCCTTTGTGGTTGATGACCACAATACTCGGGGACAGTCATTCCTCATGCTTATTGAGGAGTACCATGGCAGTTCTACTAAAGGAAACAGAACATGTACATAATAACGTGTCTCTAACTGATGTAGCATCTAATGGAGATTGGAGCAGAAGGGCAAACTGTACAGATGGAGGAAGTACATGATGGGAAGGCTGTGAGTTAATGAGGCACACTCTTCATAATTTGCAAAAGACAGTTACTTTCCAGCTCTCAGTGGTTAACTTAGAAAGCAGTGATGTCCATGCATCACTGGATGTTGGCTCTCATTTTAAAGAGGGAAATCAAATTAACATTATTAGTCATTAGAAATTAGGTCATTATCAGGTACAATGTAAATGATCTAAGTACGCTAATGCTCATCAGTCTGGCCCATCTAGATAATGGTTCATCTCATCCCATCTCATTTCTGTCTTCTGATCTTAGCATTTGTAGTATTTTGTATATTTACCAAAACATAATAGAATAGAACAGAACAGAACAGAACAGAACAGAACAGAACAGAACAGAATAGAATAACAGAGTTGGAAGGGACCTTGGAGGTCTTCTAGTCCAACTTATAGAAATTCCATTTTTAAAAAAAGAAAAAGAAAAGAAATAAAGGAACAAAAACATTGCAGTGACCTTGGCATTTCTTTTTGGGGGATAAGCGGAGTCGGGTTGAATTTTCTCAGTGGGAGATCAGCACAAGATCAAATTGAAAACTGCTTGGTTATTTAGATTAGCAAGAGAAGCCTTTCTGAAGATTGCCGCTGCTACCAGAAGCTTTACTGTGTGGTATGTCAGAGAAGATCTGCTCCAATATGGTGCCTAAGCTATGGAATGGATTCCCCAAAGAGGAACATTTCCATCCTCTCCCCAAATATTTAGGAAAATAATAAAAAATGCATCTTTTTTTGCCAAGCTTTTAATTGTTAATTTTTTTAATGGTAAAGATTTAACATTTTGATTTTGATTTTAACTGCACCTATTGTTCTGAAATATATTTGGGATTTGTTAATGTATGTAGGCTGCCTTGCCATGCTGGTATAAAGAGAAAGGCTGGAAAGGCATTCAATGTTAAATAGGCAAAAGGCTCTTTTCAACCATTCCCACTTGAACTGAATAGCCATAAGAGCTATGTTACCTTTTTTCTAATCATATACTATACTACTTATTGGATTTCTGGATGGATAAGATATCAATACAATAACTGTGAAGAAACAATTGATACCAATATGCTAATACGATAGCCTTCAAAATGTCCCAAATGTTATACAATATATGTTGACCCAGTGCCAAATTAATGTAATCAGAAAAGCTTTTCTTCCAATTTCTTAGATTTACTGATTTGTAGGTGATACCTTGCCAGCAAGAAGGGCAGAACCATATGGAATGAAACACCTTTTGTGATACAGCAAAGACTGAATTACCATGGGTTTTTTTTGTTTTTTTTGGTGGAGGAATTGCTCATCTGCTCTGGGAGATTGTTAATTGCTTAATACAGTTATCATGATAGAAACATTTTGATGCTGTCATGAATAAGAGTCGAGAGTAAATTATGGGGAGAATCTTGTTTAGATTTTTAAGTGAACTGAACTAATTTGCATTTTGGGAACTAATCAGAAAATAACCATCCTTTGGACGGAACATTACTCAAAAGAGTTGAGAAAATATCAAATGATATTTTCATCTCTGGAACTGCATACATTTCTTCAGCATTTCTATTCTACTGACACACATTAACCACCCTTACCCCCAGGATCTAGTCCACTCAGATGACAACAAAAGTCTCAAGTGGAATATGATCCCAATGATTTCTTCCCGTAATTTTCTCCAGCAACTGATATTGAAAGCCACACTACCACTCATCCTGGGGGTTAATACAGACATAATGATTAGTAGCCAGCATGTTTGTGATTGATAATGAGTGGTTTTGTTGTAATCTGTCTAACATTGTTTGGAGGTAAGCATGGTAATGAATCTTTGAAATGTTTAAAATAGCCATTGGTAGTCTTATCGTCCACAAATTCATCTAGCCTCCTTTTAAAACGGTTAAAACAGGGTATGTAGCCTTTACACAGAACTTACACAGTTCTTTCTTCCTGCTTCTAGTTTGCTCTATGCCATAAGCCAGGGGTGTCAAACTCACATTGTCACGGTGGCATCACGTGACGTATCGGGACTTTTTCCCCCTTCGCTAAACCAGGCGGGGGCATGGCCAGCACGTGACTCATCCGGCCTGCAGGCCGGGAGTTTGACAGCCCTGCCATAAGCAATATGAAATGTTTAGATATGATGGTCCTGGTCTGTTACATGCTTTTCAGATAAGTTCTCCATCAGATTCACTTACATCACATGCTTACATCTTCAAGCCATCTTTTTTCAGTGTTACAAACACATTCTGATAACCCATCTATTTTTCCTTACTACACATGTATTTCAAAAGCTTTCCCCAGATAAAGCTTTTCCCAGAACATGGCTATTGTTTATACAACTACTTAATTTCATACCCTTGATAGTTTTACATACAGTGAAATTTAGGCTTTATACAATGAAATTCCTAGGGAAGTAAGCCAGGTTTTTTTGGCCAGCTGTGAATCTTTTTCAGAAAGATATTCCAGGAAGTTGGGAAGAAGGAGGAAGAAGAGAAAAAGGGAAGACAAAACACAGGATCCAGGAGCCATATGTATAATGGATTCTTGGGGAGGAGGCTATGTGATCTTTTATCCTACAGCATCTGAAAAAGGAAAGAATGTCCCTACAGGTGTTTCAGAGCTATTCAATTGTCCAAGGGAACTATCAGAATACAATTCACCATTTTAGGAATAGCAGAAAATGTTTTATATGATGCTCTGTGGATAAGAAGAGCTTTGCCAAATAAAGCTTCTTCTGTATTGTCAGTTTCCTATTTACTAGCCAGACGCTGCTGAAATGAGATTATGGGAAGTAAATAACCATTCCCTCCTAAGTTGGAAGTGTTATATATTAGTCATGGAGGAATCTATGCAAAAAGCACATATGGGTTGCAAATGAAAAAAAAAAAAAGAAGGGCTGAAATGAACTTTCATATAATCCTCCTCTGTTTGCTTGAATAAAAAAAATGATACATAGTTTTTCCTCTTAAAATCCATTACTATTTTATATTCTTCTTGTTGTTGTTATTTAGGATGAAACATTTTTCATTTCTGCCTTTTCCGCAGTTGGGATTCTCACCTCCCGGTAAGATTCTGAAGTTTGTGCATAAACTTTACCACTGCAATTGCTCACATATTTCTCCTTGAGGTAACAGATCTGATTTATTTGCAATGAGTGATAGACATTGTGAGATGAACTTCACAACAGTGCTTTGAATAAGAATGAAGACTTCAGTAAAATATATTGCTGCTATATGAGTGGAGAAAAGTTCATTTTTTATGTGAGGGTATAGCTTTTGAGCTTGAGAGAATGGATAGGTAACAAGAGCAATAAGTGTTACTATTTTCAAAGCAAGATTTTATCTGTTGTTGCCCTTGCTAAACGGAAGGCAACCAAAATGAAAATTAGAACAAATCATGTTATACTAAATTATATTAAACAACATTTGTAATGATATTTGGTATTTAAAGCAAATAATCACTCTTATTCTTCAATAGAATTTAAAAGATACTATTGACAGCAAAATTCTGCCTCCAGACTTAGAATCTAGACCAGGGTTTCTAAATCTCAGCAATGTGTGGACTTCAACTGCCAGAATTCCCCAGCTGGGATCATGTTGATGAGGTTGAGAAATATTGGTTCAGACATTTAGATGAATAGATAGAATGCTGTTTTATTTATTCTCCTGGACATCTTGGCAGTTTTCAGTGTTGTCAATTATGATGCTCTGGATTCGTGGTTGAGTTCTGAAGGCACTTTATTGCAATGTCTCAGAAGGTGGTGCTGGAAGCCTTTTTTTCCCTATCCAATGGCATTTGGGCTTCTGTGTAGTTCCATCTTTGACAGATGAAGAACTAGTGAATCATCAGCAGAAGAAAAACTTGGCTTGTGACTTCTTGATTAAAAAAAAAATGTCAGGGTGTTGGGATGTTTGATTTGGCTCCACTTAGCATGTGACTTCCAACAAAGTTGGACCACCACCACCACCACTAACAACAACAACAACACTTCTGATCTACATGAAACATCTGAGTCATTCAAAAGTTTTGGACTATAGGGTCAGCAAAATACAGTTCTGTCTCTATTTTTCAACTCCAAAATCCTGGCATATTGTGGAACTCATGTTAGTTGGGGAGACATGAGGTGAACAAGTTGAAACTTGATTCATTTGAGATAAAGGTTCCTTCAATAGGAAAACTAGATGATTAATGGAAGCACAAATGATGGCAAAATATTTTGCCAGATTTGTTTGGTATGCCAGCTACAATCCCAATTAGACAGATCAGATATAGTTTTGTTCATACATGCATTTTATATGTAGATCACATTACAGATTGCCAGACCATAGACCATGCTAGACTATGTGTAATATTGCTGTTGTCTTTGAATATAATCTTTTTTTGCCAATTGGTGCAAAATGCTGGCATTGACATATTTATGAAGGTCAAATAGTCAGAATTAAATGCAGAATCAATGTGATTCTAGCCCCGGTGTTAGATGTTGCTAAAAACCCTAGATAGCCTTTCAAAGTAACCAAAGGAGAACCCATTGCCATATGAATCTGCCCATACTTTCACATCAGTGTCATATGGTGCACTTTTTGGCTCATTGTAGATGCGACAGGTTATAAAGATTAGATCATATATTGTATAGAACGTGGATATGGGAATCTGGAGATGATACTTCAGCCCCACCAGGCACGATGCCGTTACTTCAACTTTGGCATACCTTTTGAAATATGTCAGGGGCAAAACAGAAAAATCCTGCAACTCAGGCAATATCATACAATAGCTGTCTAATCATTTAGTTGTAGCCAGTCAAGCATTAGGCATATGGCAGAAGAAACAGAATTTATTGCACCAGCCAATTGAAAAGATGTGAACTGAAGACACACGGAATAATACTGTAATAATAATAAAAAATGCTTCTTACCTGAGCATGATTCCATTCTATTTCTATCCTATCACTGAATTTTTATTGGAAAGTCTCTACCATCCTAATGCCATTACGGTGTAGTAGTTAAGCTGTTTGACTAGAAAGCCCAGGTTCAAATCCTTTCCCATCTACAAAAACTCATGAAGGGACTTTAGATCAGTTATCTATCACAGTTCAACCTACCTCAGGTTATTTTTGAGGGGAAAAATAGGACCGAACACTATGTACCCTGCCTTGTGCTTCTGTATGAAAAGTGGGAAATAAATCTAAGGATGCATAAATATCAGAATATATTTTATGTGGGAGAATCTATCAGTGTTCTGTTAGTATTAAGGATCTTTTGTCAATTTTTAGAATTTAAATCAAAGAATTGCACCCTTACTCATTTGCCAAAGGCTCCCACTAAAATAAAAATAAAAGGAGATAAAAATACTTTACTGTGTGCTTTTAATTTTTTCCAGTCTTGTTTTGCAAACTAATACATTCCATTTCTGCCAAGTCTGATCTGCCAGATCTGACAAGTCATCAACCATCATACTTTAAAGTCAAAAAGCATGAGTTCTTACTGTTATTACTGTGGCAAAAATGTTCTTTCAAATTTATTTTTTCCCTTGAGCAATGGAGCCTCCTTTTTTATTATTTCTTCTTTTGCTGTTTACATCTTTCTATTCTTTCCTTCCTGGGCTGGAAAAAAAAAGTCTGGGCACAGAGTCACATTATAATAATCTTGGGGTTTAACAAAAATCAAAGAAGCCACCTTCTGATGGCTTGTAGCCATCAGAAGGTGATATGCAATGGCCCTTTACATCCACCTTGGAATTAAGATAATGACAAACTCTGATGATGATGTCACTGAATACATCTCCTTGGGGGGGGGGAAGCAATTTGTTTCCATTGAATTAACTCAGAACAGTAGAATTGTTCAGGTGGCGATGATAGTAAATTATTACACAGCCCGTCTTTTGCCCATGGACCAATTGCTAGACTTAGGATGCTTACTAACCAGTCTTTGGATTTTAAGCAGCAATTCTATTATTTTTGATAGAATTTAGAAAAATGTCCTTTCATTTAACAAAAAAAGTTCCCCAGACTGGTAGTGTGGGAAGAAGCTTTCAATATTATGTCCAAACACAATCTCAAATGCTTTCCACCTAACTCTTTATTATCCCCTACAGCAGGGGTCGCCAACCTTGGCAACTTTAAGACTTGTGGACTTCAACTCCCTGGGAGTTGAAGTCCACAAGTCTTAAAGTTGCCAAGGTTGGAGACCCCTGCCCTACAGGGAATCAAAATACAGTTGTTCAGAACAATGAGAATAAACAGTCAGTAGAATCTAGAACAACAACAAGAAAAAGCAGAAGATTCAAATGAGGCACCCACAAGGCAAAGAAAGAAAGAAAGAAATGGTTGGTGCAGAGCTTTTTCTGGAAAGGATTTATTATTTCAAAAGTACCTTTTGCCTCATTATTTCTCAAATAGAGGATACAAGCTTGGGGAAAAAAAACCCAAACAGGTGCAAAACTGATTCACTTTAAGATGTGCCCTCTCCCCTGAGAGACTCCAAACTCAGATGGTGAATGCATTTCAATAACAATACCAGGCTGATCTGCAGTCCAAGCAAAACTTGAATTTCTCCTCCCCAACTCCCCTTTGACAACCTGGATCCAAGCAGCATATGGCAGCGATGCCTTCCCTCACCTGGCTAGATATTGTGAACAAGGAAGTGTGAATACAGTTACTTTGCTTCAGGAGTGCATTAACATGGAATGTATGCACCTCCTCTGTGACCAGGTAATTCAAAAGCCCTCTCTATGGTGATGTGAGGAATAAAATAGTAGTCCTGTGGTGATCATAAGGTTGCTTCGGAGCATTGTGTCTAACATTTCCATGTAGATGATCTTGGACTGTTGATGTTTTATGTGAAATGGCTGCATTCTTGGCCTTTCAAGTCTTTGCAAGCTTTCTGAAGGGAAACATTTAGACCAGGACTTTTATGTTTATATAGCACCAGTGTCCAATGTCAGCCAGCCAACAAGCAGCTCCAGAAACAGATGTGTTGGGTTGGAAACAACAGTTACCTGCTGTCCAGGAAAGCTTAGAAAACACCTGCAGAATTGAATAAGAGCTTAATTATACAGTATGTTGCAATAGGGAAAATTTCAGATTCTCAGAATTTCAATTGCATGGTTATGTCCTCAACCTAACATAAAACCTGTCCTGATCCTTACAAGCACAGAAGCGCTAAATTACAACTTAATTCTGCTTTCTTAAATAGGTGCCTTCCAACTAGTATGTTGAACATAAATTCTGAAAGGCCATGCTAATTGGGAAATTGGGAACCTGTAGTTCCAAAACGTTTAGAGAGCTAGGGTTGGAAAACTTACCTAACACAGTCATTTATGTCTCACAGCTTCTCTTTAAAGTCCATTACTTTTACTTCAGCAAATGTAGCGGAGCAAGAAATATTGAAGCCAGGAGCTCACGTTCAAAACAGAACTGTGCCTGTTCCTGTCTAGACCTGAACCCATATCTAACTATTTGTAAAATAGGAAATTCCAATTATGAAACTGGTGTTTCATGGGTCAGAGCATTAATTAATGTCCCCTTCTAAAAACACCTTTGTGAACTTTAATCCTATTAACCCCTTCATTTGCATACAAGGAAGAAGGGATTAAGGTGTGAAAGACTCCTGAAGCAGTTGCACATACTCAGAACTTTGTTTCATGTTTATCAGGACAACATCAATTTATATTTGAAACTTGAAGAAAAGGAGATGTTCACTTTATTGCAGAAACAATGGCTGGAGTACCAGAGGAAAACTTAAGAGAAGTACAGTAGGATGCTTGTTCTTCATGATATTACAATGCTCATCCAAGAACTATTTAATAGCTCAGTGTAGTTTCTTGGATATAGAAGTGGATTAGGATTGAGCAGCATGGTGGCCTAATGGTAAAGAGCTCTCCTCCCATTCAGAAAGTTAAGAGTTCAGTCCTAGGTAGTGGCAGATGCTTGTGTCTTAGGGTGCAAAGAAAAAAAATATCTCCTGCGAACTCCACTTAGGCATCAGAAAGGGCATCCGGCCAGTAAATGATCTACTCCATCCAGTTGCCCTTGACTGTACTTCGAATTAAGGGACAACTGTGTTTGCTTTTTTAAAGTGGATTAGGACTAGGAATAACAAGCTTCAAATCCAGATTTGGCTATAGAATTTTCTGGGTGACCCTGGGCCAATTACTCATAGCTTAGCCTGCCTTACAGGGTTGTTGTAAAGATAAAAATGTGAAGGACCAGGCATGCTGCATTTAGTACCTTGGAGGAAAGGTAAACTATAAAATTAATTAATTAATAATGTTTTAAGAAAAAAGGTTTTGTGCATGCTTATAGCTGATCATTAAGTATGCCTAATTGCCTACAACCCTGGGATCCGTACCTTGAATAATCCCCCCCAAATGGGAACAAAAATAGGACTCAAATTAAAATCTTAAGAAATATTAATTTAGTTTTTGCTATATAGCCACCACCTACAATTTGAAATGTATTTTCTTCTTAAGTTTTCTTTTATTGGCAAAATGGCTAATTTTTCCACTCATGCCACTTATTTGCAAACCTTTTTGCTTTGCAAACTGTGTCACTGTGTGAGTGTGTATTGGTTCTGTTAGTGCAGGTATTTGAAAACTCTCCCAGTTTAGTAACCTCAGCAGATTTCATTAACCTGCTGTTTATTTTCTTTTCCAGATCAATTAGTGAAGGCAATAAATTAAATGAAACCTAACACCAATTGCTTTGGCACCCCAAGTAGCTACTTCTTTCCAAACTCGGCAGGCTGCCATTTATCATTACCATTCATTAATGATTCTCCAGCCCATTTATAGCCCATGTGGCCGAGCTCCTAACCAAACACTATTTGAATTAATTTTTCAAGCAGGGTTTTGTGAGATGAAATCCAATGCTTTTCTACACCTCCAATCTTGTTGCATTCCACCACTTCCATTAATATTAATCATTCTGGTCTTTTTTTTTTTTTAAGAACTTGAGCTACCGAAGAATGATTTAGCTTATATTGTTTGCCAAGATTAGGAAATATACTAGATGGACTTTGTTTCTGAGAAAATAATTCAATGGCTACAACTAAATCAATGTAGGGTAGCCCCATTTTTCTGGTGCCAGATAACATTTATCTTGAGTAGGGCTAAGGGATTAGTTTATAACATGCATTATGTTCACATAAATTCATTCTTAAATTAATTCTGACTGAAGGAGAAAAGTAGGCAGAGATAGAAGGCGGAGTTAAATGCATCATCAGTTTAGATCCTTACGTTGCCACAAGAAACCCAAGTCCAGCCCCCTTTGAATTCCATTTACTCTTATCTAGTGCTAATTTAGTGCTGACTGTTCATTGACTAGATTCTTGTGTAGAGACTGTAATAATAAATCTTCTGTGCTTGGACTTAAGGATCGATCTTGGTTCTTTGAGTCTGACATTGACTCATTTTTAGTTACATAACAATCCATAACCAAATGCCACATTTTACCAATCCCAAAACCACCCCCACATATTTTTAACATTCTAGGCTATTCTATTTTTATTCATCTGGACAATTCATAGGATAATTGTAATTGGTTAAATAATTAATTTTATTAATCGGAATCCCTCCAAGATCTCCCTTTGCTTTTATCTCTAGCACAACAAAGCAAGTGAGCTTGGCAGGGTTGAGATAGAGTGGCTGGCTTCAAATCTTCCTGTGAATTTCCAGCACTTCTTGTACCTTTTAAGCATGCAAGGTGGCAAAGTAGTCTCCAATCTCTTTTTTTAACTCTTAAAAATGTCCATGCACACAAACATAGACTCACATTCCAGCAGTTTTTTCTTGGAATGTCCCTAAATCCATTACTGTTTGTCTAAATTACTTGGAATTTAAAGGTGACCTTTAAGGGGATTTGGAAAAGAAATTAAACAGCCTTGAGAGAGAAGAAAGCATGAGAAAGAAATTCACAATAACCCTGCTTTACAACTTATTCTGTTATTCTACATTAATTACAACAGAGGGCATTTCTGTAATCCCTGCCATGCCTGTTTCTTGGCCTGATCGACTTCAGAGGAGTGACATTGTTCAGTGACATTGCATGTTTGTGTAGATATCTCAGGAAGCACTGCTAGAATATTAGTTTTCTTTAAACAATTCGGTGCAGTTATGAGTATATGGTATTTTTTTCTAAAAAAGAAAGCTATTCATTTGTCTTCCTTGTATACCTAATAAAGAAATTATAAATCCCTACAGTTGGTTAGTGGTTAAGACACTGGATTAAGAAATCGTGAGACTGTGAATTCTAGTCTTTCTTTAGATGCCCAGCCAACTGGGTGACCTTGGGACAGTCACTCTCTCTCAGCCCTAGGAAGCAGGCAATGGCCAACCATTTCCAAATTTGTAAAGAAAATTGCAAGGACATGTCCATGCAGTCACCAGGGAGAGAGAGAGAGAGGGGGGAGGAGGAAGGGGAGGGGGGAGGGGGAAGGGAAGAGAGAGAATATGAATGTCCCAATTTTACTAAAATGTATGGATTAATCAAAATCTTTCCCCATTCCCATGAAAAAAAAGGGGGAGGGTAAACCCAACACTTTTTCCCCACAAAAAATGAAGAATTTCACAGAGGTAGGAGCAGGAATATTCAGCCATCTCTAACATCTATAAAATGCTTCTTACATAATTTAATCTCATTTAAAAAAACTTACCTATTATAGAATTATATTTTGATACTTTTTTATCTATAAATTTTATTAAAATAATACTTTTTATTTGAATATTGCTCCAAATGGTGCTGATCAAACCAAATCAGAATAGAATTTACAAAGAACAAATTCTTCAGGAATCTGTATGCAGAGTTTTTATATTTGCTTCTATATCTGCAAATAGGATTTTGCTTATATTAATTTAAGTATAGGGTTAGATTTTGATTTTCTTTACAAATAAATTGAAAAATTGGTGAAAAAAATATCTTCTGAATCATCACCTTACAAACCCCAAAAGGATCCAATGGGAATCAATTAATGTCAAAAAATCAATTTTTAATGGAGATGGCACTCTGACAGCATTAAATTTATCGCAACTATCATATGTGAAGCCGAACCTTTAACCTTGTTTACTCTCCCTTCCCTGGCCCTGAAGCCACTTAATATTCTAAAAATCATCTAGTTACAATTTTTACTAATCATTTACATAGCACAATTAGAACACCTTTATATTGTGACTCAGATAACACCTGGCAAGTTTGAGAAGCTGAGAACTGGACAAGGGAAAGGACATTTAAAAAAGCTATTAATATTATCAGTCAAAGCTACCAAGCAATAACAGAAAAAAGAGAAGTAGCATCTGTTTATTCCCTTTGAA
Organism: Thermophis baileyi; assembly: GCA_003457575.1. Lineage (NCBI taxonomy): Eukaryota > Metazoa > Chordata > Lepidosauria > Squamata > Dipsadidae > Thermophis > Thermophis baileyi. The sequence continues at coordinate 1,055,453 of QLTV01004237.1, read as the reverse complement.
CATTCAAATGGGATGGGTCAATTGAGAAAAAGCAAGTAAAATTATCAGGGACAAGAATAATGGTCAGGGGTGGGTTCCAACTTACCTCGCTGCCGGTTCGCTCCCTCCCTCCCGCGCCACGTGGGCGCGCCTCGCACGCACCCGCATGCGCAGTAACAAAAAATCCCCCCCAAAAAAACAAAGCCGAAAAAAAGATGGCGACCACATGCACAGTGCCGGAAGTCGGCTTCTGCGCATGCTCAGAAGGAAAAAAAAAAATGAAAAAAAAAATTCAAAAAAATAAAAAATAAAATAAAAAAGATGGCGCCCTCCACGGACCGGCACCGACCAATCCAGTTTGGTGACATCATCGTGATGTCACCAGCAGGCTGCTACTGGTTTGGGAGAACCAGTCCGAACAGGGAGGAACCCACCCCTGGTAATGGTGAAGAACAAGACTTAGCAAGTTGTCCTCCTCTTGGCCCCCCAAAAAATCTAACTCTAACCCCTAAATCAATAGACAGATATTTGAAGAAGTAAGTCAAAAAGATGCAGAAGATGCAGCATAGAAAATAAAGCACAGCATGGCAAAGAAAAAAGAAAAGTTAGTTGCTTTGCTTTGTCTTCCCTCCCCCCCCCAAAAGTTTTATTATTAACTTTAAATTCCTGAAAACTATAGCTGGATGAAATGTGAGAGGCAATAGAGTGGATAAGCAATCTCTACATCTATGGATCCAAAGTGGGAAATCTGTGCTCCCCTAGATAACATTGAACTATCACTCTGCACATCTTCTTTCACCATAGATTTTAACTGCCGGGAGTGATTGTTTAGTAATACACAGACTACCACTTTTCCCCCACACAGATTGGCATATTATATTGCTTTACAGAAGACAGTGCTTTATTTGATATCATTGGTTCAATGCAAATTTGATTTGAAGAAAACTAACGAAGAAGGAAGAACAGAGGTTGTGATATTGTGTGTGAAAATGGTTTAGTATGCAGTAAGCAAAATGAGTGTCTCACGGTTACACTTAACCCCTTTAGGATACAATGCATTGCATTTTTGTAATAATTATTTCTAAATTTCCTATATTTCTGTACACATCTTTTTGTAAATCAACTTTTACCTCTATGTTGTTGGTACATTGATAAAGCATGTTTTGGCCATGTTTTGGATGATGGCTACTAAACTTTGAATGAGGACTTCCCAATTAAATTTTAGTTGGTATATACTAGCTATCGTTTTCTCCTACATAATAGATTTTTTTAAAAGAAAAAACCTTGGTAATTATAAAAATGACTTCAGTTAGGAATTCTGTTAGGAACTTCAGATAGCTGAGGTAGGTATAAAAAAATTATACTCATACATGACACCAGTATTAATGAGAGTGTTTACAGAGATGACACTTGGGCCAAGGGAGCAAAAGGTGGATTAAAAGGTATTAGATGCTTAACACCCACATAATTATAACTGTAAATTGAATAGCAGTCCAAAGTAATACAGCAATAAAAATTAAAATCAATTTTAATTTTTAAGGATATTGTGCAACATTCTTCTTCACCAAGGCTGGGCCAGTCCAACTAGGAAATGAAAAATATGAATCTGATCTCCTTTAGCTGTAAATATCATTTTCTATATTGAAGGTCAGATTTCTGCCAACCACTTTCTACTTCCTTTGGGAAATTATCAACAGATTAGAGCACACACACACAAAATAGCCATATCCTCTGTTAGGCATCCAACAGAAGCCAATGATATAATGAGCATTATGATAACAGAATAACAGAGTTGGAAGGGAGTTTGGAAGTGTTCTAGTCCAATCTCCTGCTCAGGCAGGAAACCCTATACCATTTCAGACAAATGGTTGTCCAAACTCTTCTTAAAAACCTCCAGTGTTGAAGCACCCACAATTTCTGGAGGCAAGTTGTTTCACTGATTAAACGTTCTGTCAGGAAATTTCTCCTTAGTTCTAGGTTGTTTCTCTCCTTGATTAGTTTCAATCCATTGCTTCTTGCCCTGCCTTCAGGTCCTTTGGAAAATTGGTTCATCCCATCTTCTTTGTGGCAGCCCCTTAGATATTGGAACACTGCTATCATATCACCCCTAGTCCTTCTTTTCATTAACCTAGACATACCCAATTCCTGCAACCATTCTTCGTATGTTTTAGCCTCCAGTCTACTAATCATCTTTCTTGTTTTTCTCTGCATTCTTTCTAGAGTCTCAATATCTTTTTTATATTATGGCGACCAAAACTGAATTCAATATTCCAAGTATGGTCTTACCATACATAATTCACTTTTATGACATTTATATTTATAGGGGATATTTATAGGGGATTGATAATCAGATGTAAACTGTTTCAGAGCACAGTATATCATAACTTGCAAACCACCAATGAATGTAAGATATGAGCAGTTTTAATACCACATGTTTGGTCCTTCTTCCATTTCTTCCTGCATTCAGTCAAAGGATATGTTTGGTATTAAAATATTAACCTGTAGCAAGAATACATGTAATTTGGATTCCTAGAGCTTAATGTAAACAATATTGTCAGAACATACCATGTTTGTGCCTTATCTTGCAAATGCTTTAAGCTGACTGAAGAGACCCTGCTGAACAACTTTCTTGGGGGAAAACAATTCTGTAACAACTTGATTTCTCTCTCCTCTATCTATCTACAGCATATAGTACTAAAACTTTCATGTCTGTTTGTTTGTAACCTTCAATGGGGTGAAATTGGAAAGTGTAGAGCAACAATTGTTGAATCAAGGTAACTCAGATGGATTGCCAAGACCCATGACTCCTATGGAAATGAAATTTGGCAACGTTGTGGCTACTTCAGCAAGTTCCTGCCTTCCAGCTACACTTTACAGAAACTCATAGGTTTCATGATGTAAGGGAAGAGGGACAGGTGTACGCTAGATGTGGAAAAAACAACTAGGCATAGCAAGGAAGCAGAAGAAAGCAAAGGAAACAGAAGATGAATATGATTGAAGAAATTATTAAGCTACCTTGGAAGAAGTACAAGCTATTACTAGTGACATAGCAATAGCACTTAACTTATATATCGCTTCACAGTGCTTTTACAGCCTTCTCTAAGCAGTTTTACAGAATCAGCATATTGCCCCCAACAATCTGGGTCCTCATTTTACCGACCTCGGAAGGTTGGAAGGCTGAGTCAACCTTGAGCCGGTGGGACTTGAACTGCCAAACTGCTGGCAATCAGCAGTCAGCAGAAGTAGCCTGCAGTACTGCACTCTAACCACTGTGCCACCACGGCTCAATTTAGATGCCTTGAACTGGACATGTCCAGTTCAAGGTATCTAAATATCCATTTCCCTATTTATAACCTGAAACAAGATTCTGTCTGCCTTTCGGTTGATACATGTCTCATGATAATGCAGTATATGGATGTCAGCTTACTGTTGAGTTGAATGGAAGCTAAGACAAGTGTCAAAGAAATATACAAATATGATAAATAAACAAACAAACCAGTTTTTGCTAACCCGAAGGCCATCTGTGAATAGCGAACCATAGCTCTTGACAAGCTGGTGTCTTTGGTGATTAAATCTGAAAAAAGCTATTTATTCTCTAGGGCCTTTGTGTCTGCTGTAAGAATTTACAGTAGTGATTTGGAAGAAACTTGTTACCCAAAAGAGGAAACATTGACTCTTCTTTTGAATTGCTTAATAAATGCCCAGAAGATTCCTTAATCACTACCTACAAAATAATGGGCTCATTGTTCATAATCATAAATGAAATAAATAAACCCCAATAATTAATCAGGAATTGTACATGATGGTCAAATCTCAATTCGCTTTAAAGAAGCGCATCAAATTTCTGCTGGCTTAAAATACCTTGAAAGTTTCAAAACAAACAAAAGTGTAGAAAGATTCTTAAACAAACATGGTGTTCCTTAATATATATCTAAAGATTTTGGCCCAGAAGAATGCTCAGTTTCTCATTCATAGCAATTCAGGATGTTAAGCAGTTATTCTATGATTGAGAAATGCTGTGAAAAAATAAATGTGAATTTATGTATATAAATACACAGGTAAGGTCACATAAATAGATGTCTTTTGTCTTTTGTCTTGTGTCTTATGTCATGATGACATGACACATGATGACATGTCTTATGTCTTAAATAATAAATGTGTCTTATGTCTTATGACATAAAATAATACTATGAACATATTGAGACTCTGTTTGTCTCCTATTCAGGCAATCCACTGATGGACAATTTCAAGATCCCTGTCCTCTATTTTTATACAGTATATCTTTATAAGTATTACAACATATACTTGTCCAGGAGCTTCAGTCAGCTTTGCAGGAGCTTTTCAAGATGCCAAATGAAACTCAGTGAGTTGCTTTGGGGAAGAAGACATTTTTGTTTATGGACTCCTACTTGTGGAAGGAAAAGACACAAATTTATGCAGCTTTGATACCAGTCAGACCTCCCTCTTTTCTTAGGCATTATAATATTATTAGATTTGGATCAGACAGCCTTCAGATCAAATTGAGATAAACAATCATGCGATTTTGCAAAGCAGCCCAAAGATCACTCTGCTGAAATTTGGCAGCAAAATGACAGGTTGTCCATAGCACTTTACCATTAAGCATCATTCTAAAGCCTAGAAAAATGCCACATCATGCTGCTGAAATTTGCAAACAAAAAAGGAAGGATTTTGGTGGTATGATTTTTAACAGGTCAGCACCAAAATAAACCTAGAAAAGAGGTGCTAAACATCTGCAAGTCAAAACCCAATCAACTGCAGCCTTACTTTTCCCCTTACGTTCACCTTTCAAACATATGACCTTTCCTCTTCAATTATATCACTTCCATTCTAGAAGCTCACTGGGTTGAGTAAGGATTGAGGCTACCAAGATTTTTTAAAAAGTAGTCCATTTCTGGAACAGAGGATTATTTATTTATTTTGTATGCTGTCTATCTGAACAAACAACTCTGGAAGGTAAACGCATTTAAGGTAAAAACAATTGTAATGATACTAAAATACATAGTCGAGAAAATATCATATTCCATCACCAATCCAACCAAGAAATGGATCCCTGCACACATGGCTCAGTGGCTAAGACACTGAGCTTATCGATCAGAAAGGTTGGCAGTTCGGCGGTTCGAATCCCTAGTATAGGTCTCCTGCGTGAGCAGGGGGTTGGACTAGATGACCTCCAAGGTCCTTCCAACTCTGTTACTGTTACTGTTACTATTTGGGAACCCAGGCTTAGGCACTGATCCAGGTCTTTAGGACCAGGAGCATGGTCAGGACCAGAAAGTCCAGATTTCCAGAAGGAGAATGTTTTAGGGACTATAGCAGAAAAGGCATATTTTCTAAGGTCTGACAATCCCCATTTCTTAGCTGATGGCACTTGATTACCCCCGCAAAACAGAATACACATCTAGCCATTTGCCAGCAATGAAAAAAATGAGTGCATAATAAATTTTAATTAACTTGAACTCAGAATTCTTCAGTGTGCTGTAGAACCACATAGGACTCTTGCAAACCTCAAAGGTATAATGTAGCTAGGGGTGAAGGGAATCCAGCTAATAAGTATTGCTGATAGCCAGAGCCTGACTTCTTCTTCTCAAATTTATAGTTTAGTTGAACGAGGGAATCTCAGTCAGAATGGACAAAATTCTGGAATCATCTGAGCAAGAGGAACAGCTGAATGGCATCTGGCCAGAATATAAAAGAGCACCAATTAAGCCCAAGCTGGCTCTGCCAATTTGGATATTAATAAAGATATTCTGAATTCTTCTGACTTTACATAGTTTAGTTGATAAATTTGGAAGAATTCCAAATGGTGAAAACTTAGATGCAGCTTCCTGGGGCAAATTAATTAGGTAAGTAAGTATGTAAAGTGTGGAAGGCTCTAATTTTTTATACCACATGGTTCCAGTTTAAGTAGAGATTTCATTTCTCCTGCAAACTACAGTATATCTTGCAATTATGGTAGTCACAAAAAAAAAAAAAAAGGAAATATTTCTATTATCTGTCAAAGAATAAACAAAATGCAAGAATTCACTGATTAATCAGCAGGTATCAATTTCCAAACTGCTTGCTAGTGATATTGTGTTCCCTTCTTTACATAAGAGACTTGTGATAATAGTTTTATGACCAGCTATTAAATCTGTAGGGATGAAAAATTGGTTTTGCAACATCTCTGAAAGTGCATCTGTTGTTAATTTCCCCTTTTATTATTAGCGTGCAAGTTTGTGGGGCTTGACATTTACCTGGAACAAATTTTGCAAGATCTCATGAAACATATTGAACTTTATAGGCACATTATTTACAGTCCTTTGAATTTACCTCTGTATGGTAAAATATGAAATGAAATCTCGGTAAATATTTCATCCATATTGAGAATGAGCATAACTCTAGGACTAACAAATACCCGTTGTGATAATGATGGTTTTCTACATGCATAGTTTTCTTACCAGATATGGTAAGACTTTTCCTTCTTTCCTTCATTTGGAAGTAGTATGTAATAGATGGAACCTAACTTATACTGTTTTTATTCTATTTTTAAATATTGTTAGCTCTCCAGAGTTATCTATTTTAAGTTGACCAAAATGTAATGGTTAAATATACCGGTAAATGTAACCAAATAAAACCTGGTTATAAGAGCCATGGTGGTGCAATGGTTAGAATGCAGTATTTCAGACTACTTCTGCTGACCGCCTGCTGCCAGCTGTTTGACAGTTCGATTCTCACTGGCTCAAGGTTGACTCAGCCTTCCATTTATTTATTTATGGTAAAATGAGGACCCAGATTTTGGGGGGCAATAGGCTGACTCGCTAAACCACTCAGAGAATGTTGTAAAGCAGAGGTTCCCAATGCTCGGTCCATGGCCCGATACCAAATGGTGTGCGAGGGTTGGAAGCTGCATTTGTGCATGTGCTG